>CAJHNH020000584.1:185000-205000 GCA_905116865.2 Candidula unifasciata
ACCGACTTGTGTTGCGCTGCGAACCAAACTTACGGTTTAAATAATCGCCGGCACCGTTTTTTTTTTTGGTCGCTAGTCGGTGGCGGCGTTTGCTAGTTCTGTAAGTCGAGCGAAAACTGTTAAATGTCCGGCCTTTATTACAGCGAATTCGCTTTAATATACACTTCCTTGTTTTTGTCCGGCTTTGAGAATAATTTGTTCAAATGCTTTACGGAAATAACTACTTCAGGAAACAGTAATGTGTCTTATAAATTGCGACGTAATATCAAGATGGCAGAGTCTAGACCTCCGTTATAAGACAATCAGACGGTAGAACAATTTTTTCGGTAATGAAGGACGACGACTGCGCCACAAACTCTGTCCGGAGACATGAATGAATGTTGGTGCCTAACTTTCTCGGGCACGCGTCGCGCAGGCGGCCAGGTGAGGCAGGGGAGAGCACTAAATGTCCTTCTCGCTGCTTACTTACCCTGCGCCGGGTCGGCGATAGCAAAGAGAACCAACAGGTTGGCTGGGGCCAGTCTTCACAAGGGGCAGGTCGTTTGGTCGTTTGTCACCCAACCGTTTTACCTCAACCCCCTGTTAGTAATCAAAGCTGGCGCACAACTCCGAAACAAGGCGGGCCCCGTAGTCCGCCGTCTGCCGCCGTGCAGACACTATTATTACGTATACTTCAATAGCTGCTGTAGTCTTCGTTTCCTCCCTTGTCGAGATTTAAAAGTAGCTTCGCTTTCCTCTTGGCTGGCTTTCTCAATGTATAGTTTTCGCTGGTTTCCCCTTCGATTCTCTAATGTATTTGCGCACCCAAGATAGAAACGAAAATGGCTGCGGAGAAGAAACACGAACTTGTTTACTTTTAACATGGTGTTGTATTTTATAGGCCCATAAAGATTGCTAGTGTCAATAAATCTTGTTGTTCAATAAATTACATCAATGGTTTCAACTCATTCGGTCCCAGTCAACTTACCATGTGTTCACTGGTTATTCCTCACATGATGTATTTTTTAATCACTTTGTTCCCCAAGTAGCTGTTATAATATCATTTGGTAAGCCAAATTTTTCTTTAACCCTTTGTGGCTATTTTAACCTCTGTGGATCTAAACAACTTTAACTCGAGGAAAAAAATTACTTCGGAATCAACACGTTAGGTCACACTTGCTTAGGGCTGAAAGAGTTAAATCTTGTCCGCACAGGATGCAGGTTACCCGGGGTGGTGTAGCCGTCACTGGTGCCCTTACTGTCACTTCTTTAAAGGTTTGACCGGGTATATGGGATTTCCAATGTTGATCTGCGATCTAGATTTAGATTTCTTTAATCTCAGGGTGTCAAACATTCAAGTAGCGGCTCTGAAGGGACAACTAGGATCCAAAATATAAGGTTTTTGAACTAAAATGTTATACGTGGTATATGGGATTTGCAATGTTGATCTGCAATCCAGATTTAGATTTCTTTAATCTAAGCGAGACCGTTGGTAGTACTTTCGAAGGTAACGATCAAAGGGTGTCAAACATTTAAGTAGTGACCTAGAAGGGACAGATGGGATCCACAATATGGGTGGACCAAGAAGAAAGGAAATACTGACATACTAAAAGATCCGAACATCAAAGAAGATTGCCGAGGCTGGGAATCTGAAATATTTTCTCCATTTCAAGCGCCATGGTGGATAGAATAACTAATTGCAGGAGGTATGGTACCAGTAAAGAGGGGCAGGAGTTGACCAGCAGAAAGATGGGCACAGGATAGAAGTATCACCTTGGGTAGGAAACTGCACGAAGTGGGAGAGCTGGCGAGAGACCGAGTCTCTTCAGAAGGTTCGACAAACCGTGATGACAAGATGTGCAAAAAAACTGTGACATTATGATGATGATGATGATGATGTCACGGGGTCCACGAATCACCTGACCAGCGCAGGACTGTAGATTTCACTGACCAGCGCAGGACTGTAGATTTCACTGACCAGCGCAGGACTGTAGATTTCACTGACCAGCGCAGGACTGTAGATTTCATTGATCAGCACAGGACTGTAGATTTCACTGACCAGCGCAGGACTGTAGATTTCACTGACCAGAGCAGGGCTGTAGATTTCACTGACCAGCGCAGGACTGTAGATTTCACTGACCAGCGCAGGACTGTAGATTTCACTGAGCAGTTCTTGATGTAGCCGTTACGGGTGACCTTGCTTGAATGTTGAACTGGCTATTTGTGATTTGTCCTGTTAAATTTCCCACCGGGATACGATTTTTGTAGTCCCAGGGGTAACCAATATTTCGGTAGCAGCCCGAAAGGAAAACAGAAAAAAAAAAAAAACCCACTCCGCATTCCCATGACATCTCACACACACACACACACACACACACACACACACACACACACACACACACACACACACACACACACACACACACACACACACACACACACACACACACACACACACACACAACGCTAGCTGAAACTGCATCACGCCGGCCGCCTTTACATAGTACCCACTCAAGGTTTTGTCGAACTGAGAGAGCCAAGGTCATTTGTGAAACCTATCCAGTCCCGCCAGGACCCAAACCCATGACCTTCCGATCGGCAGCCGAGCGTCTATCCACTACACCACGGCGGGCCACCACACCACGGCGGGCCACCACACCACGGCGGGCCACTACACCACGACGGGACACTACATCACGGCGGGCCACTACATCACGGTGGACCACTACACCACGGCGGGCCACTACACCACGGCGGGCCACCACACCACGGCGGGCCACTACACCACGGCGGGCCACTATACCAAGGCGGGCCACTACACCACGGCGGGCCACTACACCACGGCGGGCCACTACACCACGGCGGGACACTACACCACGGCGGGCCACTACACCACGGCGGGCCACTACACCACGGCGGGCCACTACACCACGGCGGGCCACTACACCACGGCGGGCCACTACACCACGGCGGGCCACTACACCACGGCGGGCCACCACACCACGGCGGCACTCATATAATGCTATGTTTAATAGACTGATGGACACGCCGTGAATGACGTAGTCAACATTACGTCGTTAACCTTTACTCCCATAGACTTTACTTAGCACTCATTTAAAGCTGGGTCGAGTTGGAAGCCGAGTTTATACAAATAAAATGTGTCCGGCTCCGTTCAGATCCGAAGCAACGACCTTTCTATCCGCAGGCGAGCATTTAGCCGCTACACCACGTTGGTTCATCAAAAGGGCGCTTCATTTGTTTGTTGTTGTCGTGGGCTCGTTTTGTCGCTTGACATCTTCTCAATATTTACTTTATGCTTATGTTTGTTCGACAGATCAACTCATTGCACACGGGTATAACCTATATGTTCTCCGTTCTACTTCTAACTCAAGCCTGAGTCTAGAGAATCTTCTGCTTCTTCTTCGCATTCACCAGTGCACGAACTCCGTTGCACAGGCGAGGATCCTGAACTACTTTGGGTAGATTTTTAACTCCAAATTTTTCTCGGGCAGTGCCGTTAGGCTACTTTTTCGATTTCCAACTGCCAAGGGATTTTACGTGAGCAAAAATACATACGGGCGTCTGGTTTTACTACCCAGGGAAAATAACTAGAAATCCACGTGAACAAGTCTCAGGCTTTACCGGGGCTTGAACCCGAGACCTTCAGCACTGGAGGCGGACACCATACCTCAAGACCACTCAGCACCCTTGTTACCTTTAAAGAAATCAGCGATCCCTGTCCCACGATGTGACTCCCGTCAACGCCTTGTCTGAATGCAAGTACTGGGAGCAACTTTGCGGTTTTTGTGGTTTTGATGATCTAGCGACCTGTTCCGAGAAAGCAGAGATAAAGAAAGAAGCCTGGTCGTGCGAAAGCTGCGGTTTTAATGCTTCAATAAAACCATTTTGGAATGCAAACCACAAGTTTACAATACGCTGTGTGAAACAACCACATGATGTAACGTTATCGTATGAAATGCATTGACGTCATGTCGAAAATATGCATCCTGTAGCTGTAGCATACATTATCAGTCCCTGAAAGTTTTCTTAATAATGGGATCACAGTTTGAATAGTTATTGAAACTTAATGTTCAAATGGCTAATTCTAGGAAGGGACTCTTCTGCTTCTTCTTCTTCATCTGCCTTTCTATCCCCAATGGAGCATAGGCCCTCAACCAACTCACGCCAAGTCGTTCTATCCTTCGTCATTGCATGGAGCCCTCCCCATGGCCTCCCCATCTTTCAAACTTCATTCTCCAGCTCTCTTCTCCGTGTTTTTTTTTTTTTTTTTTGGGGGGGGGGGGGGGGGGGGGGCCTTCCTTTATTCCTATGCCCCGGTGGGTTCCAATGCAAAGACATTCTATAATGTTTCATTTCCTTTGCTACTTCCATTGTTCTCCCTATATCATAGAGAGTTCTAGCATTCCAGGTGCCAATTCTGGAGGTTTTCCTAGCTGAGAGAAGGTACGTCGACGATCCGGACTCCTTACGGCTTTCTCCACACCGTATCATACTTCTTCTATTTAAAGAGCCTCTCCTCATCTTGGTTGGCTGGGTTTTACTTGCTTCTCTTTTTGATTTATTCATGGTTGGTTGGTTTTTGTGGCTATGGTTTTTACAGGATGAGGTAGCCAACCTCAAGCCCAACGCTACCCTTAGTCGCCTCTTACGACATGCCTGGTAGGGTGCAGTGTCACTTTTCTTTGCTTCCGGTGAGGGCCCCGTTTAGGAAGGGATCGCTCTGGTGCAAATCCCGAAGGACATCACAACCTACTGCCGCTGCTCTACTCAGGTTCCGTAACGTCAGCTAAAATAGTAAGCAGCCAAGAACATACTGGAGACTTGTCTGTGTAAGAAGAGGCATAAGATGGAAATAAGTATTGTTCAGGTTTGTAATAATAATAATAATAATAATATTTCTTTGACTTCAGCACATTATTATTGCAATTTATTTATAAATAAACAAATGCTTCCAAGGAGAATTTTGTATAAGATCGATGGAAAGAGGCGCGTAGCTTCTTACAAATTTTGTGGAGTGGACTCAACCCACCTCCCCGGCCCCAGTCATCATCTCCATATACATTTATTTCTTTGGAGGGGAGGGGGGGGGGTGGGGGTAGGTGGCACTCCTGCTTATTTATTTGTTCATTTTATACATTTTATATATTTTACTGTGCATCGTTTGTCATCGTTTCCGACTTTCTGACTGACTGAATTTCTACCACACTAGGACATCACACAAGCGATAAACACCCGATGACACAAAGTGCCACCATGTGGATGAGGATCGCCGTGGAGAGGTCCCAGAAACCGCGTTCAGACAATTGGCCATATTTATGGCTTGCCTATATTGCGGTCCCTGGCAAAAGCCAGGGTGGGGCTTCAAATAAAAAATTTCGTCCTAAAAAGGAGGAAACAGTATTACTAGATGACATAGCGTTTCCGACAAACAGACGACTAATTAGCCGACTCTCGGCTCCCGTCTTGTGCCGGTTTATAGTCCAATGTAGTCACATGTCTAATTTGAAAGCACCTCATTGGTGGAGAAGGAGAAGCAAACGATTTCAAAGATTTGCAAAAGTGAGACGATTGATTTTAATGGTCCTTACCCGCAATAGGACTGCCGGTTACTCCTGGCTGATGTAGGAGATTCTTCTGCTTCTTCTTCGCATTCACCAGCTGTAAACTCTGGCGTAAAGTTCTGGTTGTTCATCCACTTCTGGACTGCAGTCCTGTTCCAGAACCTGAGTGTTGCGTGGGCATCCGTTTTACAGATCTGACTCATTTGTAAGCAGACTGCTGATTCATTGCCTCATAGGCAGATGCACTCTGACTTCGAAGGAAGCTCCCAATTAGTCGACTCTTACGACATGCTTTTGGATAGGCAGTGGGTCTATTCTTGTTTTCCCCCACAATGGGGCTCCAGAACCCACACGGGGAATGTAGGAGATTTAATTGTCCTCACCCGCAATATGACTTCCGGTTACTCCTGGCTGATGTAGCCGTTAAGGATGTCCTCGTTATCTTCTTTTTCTGCACCTTCCCCAGATCTAAACTCCGGCGGAAAGTTCTGGTTGTTCATCCACTTCTGGACTCTAGTCTTGTTCCAGAAACTAAGTGTTGCATGCACATCCGTTTCACATGCCTGACTCATTTGTCTGCAGACTGTTGGTTCCTTGCTTCTCATGCAGATGTACTTCGACTTCGAAGGAAGCTCCCAATTAGTCGACTATTACGACATGCTTCTGGGCAGGCATTGGGTCACTATTTTAGGGGTTTAACAGATTATCACCGTATGGGTTCCGGGGCCCCATTGGGGGAGGGGGGAGGTGAGAAGCAAGAGTAGTCCTACTGCCTACCCCCTACCTCCTAGAAAGGCGTATCGCAAGTGTCGACCAAATGGAAGCTTCCTTGTAGGTCGGAGTGCATCTGCCCAAGTGGAAAGGAACAAACAGCTGTACGCACGTAAGCCAGTAAAACGGACGTACACACAAAACTCAGGGAAAAGTGCAAATGGACGAACAACCAGGATTTTCCCCCGGAGCTTACAGCCGGTGAACAAAGAAGTAGAAGAAGACCGGATTATCCGGGATCTGCCCTGTTGGTCCTCTGTCCAGACTGATATTTTTGGTAATTGCAGGATGGTATGATAAGCCTTTAGGTAGCAGCCAGGAGGGTACAAACTGATCCATCGATCGATGTTAATATAAGTCAGGAGTGTACAAACTGATCCATCGATCGATGTTAACATAAATCAGGAGGGTACAAACTGATCCATCGATCGATGTTAATATAAGTCAGGAATGTACAAACTGATCCATCGATCGATGTTAACATAAGTCAGGAGTGCACAAACTGATCCATCGATCGATGTTAACATAAGTCAGGAGTGTACAAACTGATCCATCGATCGATGTTGATATAAGTCAGGAGTGTACAAACTGATCCATCGATCGATGTTAATGTAATTTACATTTCTTTCAGTGTGTGTACTCAAGTAATGTCGATTAAAATGATTTTAATGTTTTGAAATATGTTTGAAACATGCCCCCTCCCCCGCCCCCAAGAAAAAAAAATTATTATAGGGGAGTCCTCAGAGCCACCCGTAAACCCCAGAACATCTGTGAAGGTGGACAGGTGGGGAGGGGGTTGGAAGGGGGGGGGGGGGGGGGAAGGATAGTTCGCTAAGCGGCTGAACTTACTATTTATAGAAGTAATTTTTTTCTTTTAAATATCTGTTTATACATTCTATAGTATTTCAAACATATTATCTCTACTGGCCACTCAGCATATTATAATTTTTATTACTATTATTAGCCCGGCTCTCTAGCGTAGTTGGCTAAACCGGATTGCGTGGAGACCAGGTGACGAATTCCTTGTGGTCCGGGTTCAATCCCGGGGGTAGGCAGGAAAGCCACATTTTCTCCCAGATTTACGGTATTTACAATGGAATCAAGGCCGAAAGGTTGCGATATCCATAATACCGAGCCTAAGGGTTAACAACTCATGGCTTCTGGATACTAAAACAAACAAACAAACATTACTATTATTAACACTAGAAAAAAACTACAATGAGGACCTGATATGGCTCTCTTTGAAAATGTGTAAGGAAGCAGAGCTCCTCAGCCACACCAACCTAAAAAAATAGACCCAGTGCCTCCATAACAAGCATGTCGTACAGGGCGACAGTTTAGGGGAGTTTCCTTTGAAGTCGGAGTGCATATGCCAGAGAGGCGGACAACATACATAAAAATAAACCAAATCTGTAAAATGGATATGCACTAAAAACTCAAGTTCTGAAACAAGCCAAAAGTACAGAAGTGGACGAACAACCAAATCTTTTTCCCGGAGTCTTTGGCCGGTGAATGCTAATAATAATAATAATAATAATAATAATAATAATAATAATAATAATAATAATAATAATATAGAAGTCTGAATTATGCACCATGGGTTGGTTAGAAAAAGTCGCCGTGGGACTTCGAGCAAGCACTTCATGGCTTAGGTAGGCAGAAAATGACGTCCGTAAAAAAAAAAGGAATGTGGGCGCCTACAACAGTAAATGCTCATCGCCTTTATTACACCTGACTCTGCGAATCGTTGCCCTTGACATCTTGTTCTAGAGGTTCGAACAAATGAAAATCGCATGGTAACAACTCATTACTATTAAAGGTCCCTTTTTCACGCCTTTAGGCACATTGGACGTATTGGAAGAGCAACCATATTTTTACAGACCAATCGGCACTAGGTGGGTAATGTGGTCAGCATTACGCCGGCCGTCTCTACTTCCCCAGGACATACATCCTGGGTTGACCTGCGACGCTCCATACAATGATACAAATCCACGCAGCCGGCAGTGGGTTTCGATCGCGGTACGTTGGATTAGGAGTGGGACTCGCAACGCCTAAGCCACGGATGCCGCTTATATAGGCTCGATATTTCAGAATTTCTCACTTAATATTTCTCACTTCCATGCTAACGCTTCCTGCACAGTCTTTACAACATGCGGACGAACGAGCATTATTGTGCAACAAAATCCGGCAGTGAATTTGTCTGCGGTCTCCTAGTTAGTAGTGGGTACGGGCTTTCAAAACACTAGGGAATTTGTGGAGGTCAAAAGAAATTAAAAGAAATCCTAAACTAAAAATTTTTAATTCTAATGTCAAATCAGTACTATTGTATGGGGCAGAAACATGGAGAACAACTAAGTCAATTACTAATAAATTACAGACATTCATTAACTGGTGCCTGCGCAGAATAGAGGGAATTAAATGGTATGATTGAATAACTAATGTAGAACTTTGGGAGAGAACTAAACAGGCTCCAGTGGACCAAGAGGTGAGGAAAAAACGCTGGCGTAGGATAGGACACACATTGTGATAACAGGAGAACAGCATAACTAGAATGTCTTTGCATTGGAACCCACAGGGGCATAGGAATAAAGGAAGGCCAAAAAACACATGGAGAAGAGAGAATGAAGTTAGAAAGATTGGGAGGACATGGGGAGAGCTCCATGCAATGGCGAAGGATAGAACGACTTGAGTTGGTTGAGGGTCTATGCTCCATTGGGGGATATAAAGGCAGAAGAAGAAGAAGAAGAAGAAGAAGAAGAAGAAGAAGAAGAAGGAAAAGTTGATGTTGACAACAGGTCAGTAGCCCTTTAAAGTTAAAAAAAAAATGCCCTGGGCATAACATTACAAGCGGAAACATAACTTGAATAATTTTTCCGCTTTTGGTGTTTTTTTTTTTCTCTCCAATAAATGCTCTCTCTCTCTCTCTCTCTCTCTCTCTCTCTCTCTCTCTCTCTCTCTCTCTCTCTCTCTCTCTCTCTCTCTCTCTCTCTCTCTCTCTTTCCTTTGCTGGTCGGCTGAATGTGGTGACACCATGTTTCGTTGTCGCCTGTCACAATACAGAAGAGAAATGCATTACCCTTTCCATATCCTGCAAGAATGTTCCTTTAGAAGTGAATATTGGCCCAGTGAGTCAATACTGCACTTAAAGTTGTATGGAACTATAAGGGAACTTATAAAAACAGTCAAGTTTATCACACGAACTTGTCGCTTCCAGAAACTGTGAGTTGGTAACCCTTTGGTTCGGTACTATGGATATCGCAACCCTTCGGCTTTGATTCTATGATAGAAACAGTAAATCTGGAAGAAATATGGCTTTTCTGCCTACCCCTGGGCGTGAACCTGGACCACAAGGAGTTCGTCACCCGGTCGCCGCGAAGTCCGGTTTAACCAAATACGCTAGCAAGCCGGTCTGTCTGTGAACATCAAAAAGCAAATACAAGAAGACGAAGAAGAAGAAGAAATTTAAAAACCTCACCAAGACCAACTTCTTGAATTCGCAACATTACCGTTAAGCGGCGGCAGAGGCTATTATTGAATTTTTGTGAGTTTTTAAGTGCTTAATTCAAGCGCCTGAAATCGGGCTGGTAGTGGGGTAGCTAACCAAACTGACGCCTGCGATATTCTCACCGCTGGGACTCCGTACCCACTCGCTGGGTACGTCGCGACAGGCCTCCTTCTCACGGCTCCCGACGGAAGAAAGGACATATCTGGGGGTAGATTTTATTGACGTTGAAACGAGCCTTCTTATATTTATTCATTTATGACCAGGGCAATACCTCCGTATTTGATATTTATGAATATGATTATCGTAGGGAGTATATTTTACTGCTGGCGACTGTAGTTAATGTTATCACTGCGGTTTAAGGGGTCTCATAATAATCAAATTTAGTGGCTTGTCCTTTACAGATCTGCTCTTCAGCCCGTGGTTCACGGACCGCACCGGTTCGCGGAAATGTCCTAGTGGTCCGCTATACACTCCTGCACATTCCTTTAACGGCTGCGGCTGAAACCCAGAGACATCAGATGAGATGTCCCCCCTTTGGATTCACTGCCTCATTCTTAGAGGGGGGAGTGGGGGAGGGGGGGGGTGGCGTGGAAGACCCACTGCCCCCTAACGAGCATGTCGTAATATGAGACTAATTACAAGATTTTAATTTATTTTTTAAGTCTTACAGTATCTGCTTGAGAGGCTGGGAACCAGCAGTCTACACAATGTCAGCCACAATCAGTAGAAATGGATGCGCACACTCAACTCGAGCCCAAAAACAAGAGCAAAGGTCAAATGTTGATGAAAAACAAGAATTTTGAACTGCAGTTTACAGCCGGTGAACGCTAAGAATCTTCTTCTTCTTCTTCTTCTTCTTCTTCTTCTTCTTCTTCTTCTTCTTCTTCTTCTTCTTCTTCTTCTTCTTCTTCTTCTTCTTCTTCTTCTTCTTCTTCTTCTTCTTCTTCGCGTTCACCGGCTGTCAACTCGGGCGGAAATTTCTGGGTGTTCGTCCACTTCTGGATATTAGTCTTGTTGCACAGCTGGCGTTTAGCATGTGAACCAGTTTTACAGATCTGACTTATTTGTGTGCAGACAGTTGATTCCTTACCTGTCAGGAAGATGCACTCCAGCTTTGAAAGAAACACCCTCTTTTAGGACATGCTGAAGTTTATCCTCCCTCCCCAATGGAACCCCGAAACCCACACTGTGATGTGCGGATTCGAATCCTTCCTGCTGGCCGAGAGACGAGCGTCTGGACACTACATGATGGTGTCTGTCTGCATACTGAGCAGGCTCTGTGATGGTACCAAACCCGCAAAGTAGACAGGTACACAGCTACTGAATTTGATCAAGATGGCTTCTCCCCCCCCCCCCTCCCCGTGTATGAGTGACTCACTGTATGTGCCTGTGGTCAGAGCAAACATTGGACAGTGTCTCCGGCCCTGTCGCCCCCATAGGGACAAGTATGGGGACGACATTGTCTGCTTGTCTACCACCCTGACGCCCCCATAGGAACAAGCATTGGGTCGACAGTGTCTGCCGCCCTGTCGCTCCCATAGGGACAAACATGGGGGACGTGGCTGGAGACGAACTGAGGTAAGTGGTTGAGTGGGCGGAGGGGGATGTAAGGTGACCAGAGAAGGGAAATATGGACTGTCAGCTTGAGAATGGGTGTAGGCTCACGCGCTAAGTGTGACAGTGAGCAACAAATGGGAACGAGGCAAGGGTGGGAACGGAGGAGAAGAAGCATAAGAAAAAGGAAAAACGGGATGAAAAGGAAGATAATAAAGACGAAATGGAAAAAGGGAACGGGAAAGGATTAGGAAAACAATGAAGAATGGGAAAAGGAGACGACGAGATGCTAATGATGGTTGTGATGAAGGGTAGGAGAGCGACGAAGAGAGAGAAGTTGAAGAATGAGATGCAGGAAAAGAAGCAGAAGTTAAAAAAAAGGGGGATGGCACTATTGGCCATTTGCTTGTTTAATCAGGAAAATCAACGTCAACCCCCCCCCCCCCCTTTTCAATTCCTATTCTGTAGAGATCGGTTTCTTTCCGCGAGTGAACTTTTTAGAAAACATCGGACACAACACGAACTCCGCAGCTCCTTCAACCCTTCCCCCGCCGATTCATTTCCAAATTACCTGCATTACTAAACCGAGCGACTGACTCGCCTACAACCTTTAGTATGTGAGGCAGACAGTTTAACTGCTTCACTATGATTAACCCACCTTGTCTATTGACTTGGATATTACATAATCCCATACCTGCTAACTTCTAGACAAATCTGAGAGCCAACAAAAGTGGATAATAGCAAGCTACCATTCGAAGATCTGCCGAACGAAAGCCATTAACAACTGACCAGTCGCCGCCGACTGAACCCTGCCCGCTAAATTATACCAACACAGACAAACGGGCCATACCGGCTAGCGCCGAGGCAGACGGGCAGCTGCGCGAGCAACACCAAACAATTAAAGTCTGAAGTTTCCTCCCAAACCGACGACCATGGCAGACGTTGCCCATGTCCCCACCAGACGGGCGGGTTTTGTCCAAACATGGCGGTGAAAGTTCCCAGTGTGCACGCATTCTTCTTTTCTTCTAAATATATTCTAGTTCCAAATCTATTTACTTTGCTTCCTCTTCTTCGTTTGCTCTTTAAATAGTTGGCGCGTTGTGTTGTAGTTTACAGCTAGCTAGGCTGCGATATCCTTGACTTTCTGCCCAACACAACAGATTTCACCTACGTCTAATCGCCTTTTACGACATGTGTTAAGTTATAGTAGGTCTACGCCCCCCCTCCCCCTCACACCAAAAGAAGAAGAAGAAAAATGGAGCACCGGAACTCATACAGGGATTCTCTGACCCGCTTGAAGCCAAATAAGATAAGATGAAACCCCCGTGTGGGTTCCGGGGCCCCATTGTGGGGAAAACAAAAATAGACCCACTGCCTCCCCAAAAGCATGTCGTAAGAGTCGACTAATTGGGGAGCTTCCTTTGAAGTCGGAGTGCATCTGCCGGAGAGGCAAGGAACAAACAGTCTGTATTCAAGAGAATGAGATCTGTAAAACTGATGCACACGCAACACTCAGGTTCTGGAGCAGGACTGCAGTTCAGTAGTGGACGAGCAACTAGAACAGAGTATACAGCCGGTGAACGCGAAGAAGAGGAAGATAAGATAAAAATAAAGAATATGTCAGCTTTACATTATTGATTTCAAGAAACAAAAAGAGAACATTGTGGCGATTAGCATTTAATCATCAAAACGACCACGATAGGTTTGAGGTTTGAACAACGGATCAACATCATGGCACACCGGTTGAGGAGAACCCATAAGTGCTGTTCTTTTTCTAACCCAAGTTTGAGTTCGAAGAAGCTCAGCGCAGTGCACAGGCTCTGTAGCACCAGCGAAGACCCTGAAATACTTTTTTGGGTAGGGTTTTAACCCCAAATTGTTGCCTTGGCAGCGCCGTTAGGCTACTCCATTCGATTTCTAACTGCCAAGGGATTTTTTTTACGTGCTCACGTAGGGTCTAAATAAGGCTAAAAAAATTTTGATGTATAGATCCTTTGCTACTTAAATTAAGTGCCATCTCCAACTCAATGTGGATTCGACCCCAAGACCTTCGGACCGGCAGGGAGCGTCTAATCATTACGCTGCAATGTCAGTTTTAAAAACCGGAATTAATGAAGATTCGAACTTACGACCACGTTCGGGCAAGCAGGTGGTCTAGCCACCACGACTCCCCCAACTGCGACAAGACCGGCGAATTTGGCCAAACAATTGTTTCCTGCCAGATAAGAGTTGCAATGGCCGACTATTTCTCAGCCAAGCCTGTTTGTACAAGCCTACAATATGTTGGCTCAGTGGCTGAAGCGCCGGGCAGGCACGCGCCGGGAACAAACAGGCCGTGACCGGCAAATATTGCTCTGTCTGATGACTTTGTCTTAGAGGCCAAGCATATTTGTCCGTTATTGTTTTCCCAGTCAATTAAAGTACCTCGACGACATTCCTGCAGTCCCGACAAGGCCAGGGCGAAAATGTGGCGGACGAACCTCCTCTTTTGACTTTTTCCGCAGTCTAAGTAAACTACCCTTTGCCACGCCTTTGGGCTAGATATTAATGTTATAGACCAATTGGCAATCATTCGGTGATGCTGTCAACCTCATACTGGCCGTCTTTACTTCCCAAGACGTTACCTGGTATCCATTTAAGGATGTATCGACCTGGAAGCCAAGTCATTAAAATAAATCGGGCTCCGCGAGGACTTGAACCCACGACCTTCGGATCCGCAGACGAGCGTCTAGCGGCTACATGACAGCGACTCCCCATTCTGTTTAAAAAAAAAACATTACCTTGGCTACAGTGAACCACTGTTGTCTTTGGATATATTACGTAGTGGGTCCCAATCTCTTCCAAGGTGTGACTCACATAAAAAAACGACTAGAATCATTTTTTAAACCACCCACCGCGGGGAACGAACCCTCCTAGATACTTGGACGATGAAATTGGTAACTGCGTTCATTAACCTCTAGACCACGGAGCCGCACCATTAATATAGAAAGTAACGAGTACAAGGGAGCTTTAACGTCACGTCGCATCGGGTATTTGGTGCTAGACCCATAATTTAATAGACCAAAAAATATTTGATGGGTGAAGTCACTAAACACTATATAAAATGTGGTTAGAACGCGCAACAAGAGAAACAAAAAGAGACATACACAAATACAACTGAACATTGCGTGCAATGGGAAACAAATGGACAGGGGAAAGCGGAAGGCCTAAGACCTGTGTTATTGGGAGAGACTATGACTGGGGAGGTGCATGACTGAAGAGGTGCATGGCTGGAGAGGTGCATGACTGAAGAGGTGCATGACTGGGGAGGTGCATGGCTGGATAACATCCAGGATTGTCACGAGACGGTTTTGTTGCGTGTCTAAATGAGGGTCTACCCTTGTAATAACAGACACTCTGGAATAATATAATGTTAAGATAGCGGCTCGTACTGGTTTAGGCGGTACTCCGCAGTTCCAGCAACCATCCAACACCACTCCAGGGATGAGGAAATTTAAGTGTTTGGCACCACAGAATTTCTACAGATATTCTTGGGCACGACTTGGCCAGACTTGCTTACCACTTAGTAGCCCCCAGACTGGATATGATTAATATCACAGTCAAAAGCAGACACAGTATAACATAAATCTGAAATTACAACATTAAACACAATGACTTAACCAAAGTGAACTATGAAACATCTGACACCAGCAAAGTGAAATCTAAAATTACAATACAATATGTAAGCAGTTTCAAACACAAATAAGAAGTATCAAAGAGCAGACAACATAATGACATATATAGGAATATGACACCAAAGACGTTCTAAGTAGTTAGGAATGACTACAGGCCTGACAGGATGTCACTGATTAATTTCAAAATTGCAACGAAGATGAGTTAAGACATTAGTAGCCACTGGCACAGAATGTCAGATTGGCTGTGCCCATCGTTTGAGACATATACTTATCTGTAGATGTAGAGAATAAATGAACAGCTCCGAACCTCAGTCCGTGTCGATTCTTACCTCAGAATGAAGTAAAAAGTAAAGTAAAGGACCCTTTTCCATGCCTTCAGGCGTATAGGGCTAGACCTATATTTTATAGACCAATCGGCACAAGATGGGTGATGTGATCAGCATCACGCCGGCCGCTTTTACTACCCGGGACTGTACCAGGTACCCACTCAAGGCTACGTCCACCTGGGAGCCAAGGTCATTAAAAAAAAAAAGTCCAGCTCCGCCAGGGAGCGAACCCACGAACTTCCGATCCGCGGCGAGCGTCTAGCCACTCTGCCACGTCGACTCCCCATCAGAATTAACACTGTTACAAACTGTAATATACACTGTTGTAAAAAAAAAAAAAAATCTGCCTTAATTTACAGAGTAATTGTCCAAAAGGTCAACTATGGCTAGACACCCTTTCTTCTTCTTCTTTTGTCAAAATCTGCTTGTGCCGCTAGGCGTCGCAGTCTATCAGATGATCGGCAACCGAGCCAGGGCGCGCTCAGTCGCTTCATATGCCGTGATGTTATGAAGTCTCAAGTTGTCCGTGACTCCTTCAATCCATATTCTTCTTGGTCTTCCCCTGCCTCTTGGTGTTTCGATTTTCATGTTGTATGCTCTTGATGCTGGCTTCGTTCTTTCCATTCTCATTAGGTGACCAAACCATTTCATTCTTTGCTTCTCAATAAATTTAACGATGGGTATGGTTCCAATAGTTCTTGTAATCACATCGTTTCTCACTCGATCTCTTCTGGTTTTATTCGCAGCCATTCTCAAACATCTCATTTCACAGGTGGTTAGTCTTCTCTCGTGTTCTTTTGTTAATGTCCAAGTCTGACATTGATAACCTAATGTCGGTATAAGACACCCTTTAATTGAAAGAAATACACAGTATATATTAAGGCCAATGTCGGCTCTGTGGCTAAGTCGATGCCAACGCTTCGTAATGCCGGGATGCCGGGTTCGATCCCTGCTGCGGTTTATGCGCCTTGCGTTAATTTCGACAGTGGTATCAAAAAAGCCGACCGTCCACAGAGCAATGAACATTTAATAGACGTTAATATGCCTAGAAAAACCACACAACAGCCAGGGGCTGTTGGGGTTGGTTCTGCAACGTCCTGTAAAGGATACGCAACTAACCTAAATTAAGGCCAATATTCAAGACACACTTCTAGGTGGTTGCAGATGGCTTTCGGCCGTGGCAAAACCTTTGCCCGAGAGCACCGGATGGTGATGCTAGGACTTCAGCTGTCTTATAGGAAGTGTGACACAAATCAGTAGTATAAGACATTTGGAGACACCTAGATACTGGTACTAGGTATGGGCGGTGTTGGTGATTGATTTCTGTATCTTTGTGGATCACTTCAACTTTGACCCTGACACAGGTCTCAGTTAAGTCAGCACATTCACTGTATCAGGGGTCACAGATCCAACTGAAGTTCCCTGGTGAAAAAGAAGTCTTTCAAACATTATAGTTTACAGAAAAGACGCAGAACGTCTGCTGACTTCGGGAAAAGTGTCAAGAATGAGCCAAAAGCAGTGTTGCCACTTTTCTTTGACAAAAAACATCCATAACGGAGTCAACAAATATCTAAAAACATCTAAATTTGCGTGAAAAACATCTATACAAAACATCCAAATGGAAAGAGTCACAAATTACATAGCTATTGACATGACTTACCCTATAGAATCATGTCCTCATCTTTACTTATGTCTGCCTCACAAGATCCACAGCATAAACTTAGCTTTTAAAATGAAGTTAAAGCTTCAGATCCAAAATGACTTTGTTATACTTTAGCTGTTCAAATTACTTTTAATACACAGTCAGGGAGCCGATAAGTGGTACAGCATTTTCAAACTCTCATCAGCCTTAATTTTATTGTCAAGATAGCAATTAAGAGGTCAGATTTCATCCTGTTTCTTATGTTAGATTTGATATAATTCACAGCACTGACAACTCTTTCTACGTCAGCATTCTAGTGGAGTAGTATCATGGCAGACATGGCACATTCAAAGAGCTTATAGAATGGACTGTTTGATGAAAGTAAAAAAAAAAAGTAAAGATCCCTTTTCACGCCTTTCGGCGCATCGGGCATATGGACAGAGCGTCCCTTATTTATACAGACCATCAGCACTCTGTGGGTAATGTGGTCAGCATTACGCCGGCTGTCTTTACTTTCCCAGGACAGCCTATCCTGGTACCCATTTTAGGCTGGGTCGACCTGCGACGTCCCATACCACGACAAAAATCCACGCACTGTTTGATGAGGCATCTTTTAAATTGTCTCATTTCACTCCAAAACGCTTCAGTTTCAGTTTTGTTTGTCCATTCAACTAAGTTTATTTTGGTTAACTGATATTCTGCTTCCGCGACACTATTATAAGCAGTCCCTAAAAATGTAATAACTTTTCAATATTTAGGTGTGGCTGAAGTAAATTGCTCACAGAAAAGAGTGAAATATTTTCCCATAGATCTAGACTTTCAATACTTTGTCTGTATTGTTGCTGTAATATATAATACACACACCAAGCACTTTCATTACCGAAATATCATTTGGTTCGTCTAATAATAAACTATATTTATTTGTAGAAATATCACTGATTAAATCTTGTTCGAAGTGAGAACATAAAATATTTCTTATAATATGTGTAAACATGCTGTGATGCATTTTTACATCATTCATAACTTTACTAACAGAAATAGTGTATTTAAACAAATCAATCAAATGGTCACAGTTTGACAACTTAAAAACATTGCGACCGATCCTTCAACTTTTGATAATTCATTTGTCAGTGTAGTTCTGAAAACAGATGTCAGCGATGTAATATCTTTGGATGAAACTGAAGTTTTATGCTTTTTTTAAAGTTTCTGCATGATTCTTTCATTCTTGTTTTTTCGCTTTAATTTCACACTTGCAGTACTTACAACGAGCCTTGGTCATATCCCCAGGAACTGCCATTACTCAGTCTTTAATTTTGTCATCATGCAACCACTCTTTCCGAAATTTTTGCTCATACTTTACGTTTGGCATGTTGAAAGGTTTTTCAAAGTGAAAACTACATATGAAGGCGAAGAATTAAAAAAAAAAAAAAAACGTAAAAAAGAAACACAAAGTCAGCACACTGAGGATACGGTTGAAACAAAGTTAATATGTTTTACGCGCGCTTTTACTCAGTACCATGGCTGCCAGATATTTGAGCGTTGACCCCAGTGAGAGTTCAAAGTTTAAGTAATCGCAGTTGTCACAATGTATGTGCCAGACCAAAACAAAATTATTGTAGTAAAAATGTTACCCAGTAATTATTTAACTGACACGTGAAAGAAAAAAATATACAAAACTAGCTGTACCCGGCCACGCGTTACTGTGGCATAGTTTGGCTAAATTGAAAAGAAAGAAAATAGAAATCTTGCTTCGTACATCGAAGAAGTTGGAAAAATTACCCAAGTGAAAAGCAACAAAAACAGGAAAATACACAATAATTACGAAATGAACGCTATGGTAAACTGTACCCAGGGCGCCTCTAATAGAAATTCAATTGAAAGGAAAGTCGATCTAACAATATCTAACTCCAAATAAATAAATTAAACACGTCTAGAAAAACATCTACCATCTAAACGTCAAAACACCATCAAAATGCAAGGAAAAACATCTAAATCTGGATGTAAAACATCCACAGTGGCAACACTGATTCAAACTCTCCCGAACTAGAAGGGAACAATTCCTTCCGCCAAATGAAGCGGTAGTTCGGCCATGGAAAACGGCTTCACTACTTAAGAAAATCTTTTACCTGTGAGTAAATTCATAATATAACTTACTCCCAATAGTCTTAGGATTGAACAAGGTCCGTCTACCTATATCTTGACCCCTACCTAATAAATAAGGACTATTTATCACTGTTGGAATAGTCTATATTTGAATACTGTTAATTTACATAGAGGGTTACAAAGTGTGGGTGGTACCACTAGCATAGGGGTGATTTGCTGGCCACGCGACAAACATATCGCACAGGAGAGAAAACACAATAAATACTGAGAACTGTATATGAGTTTAAACGTCGCGACAGGAGGATGGTGTAGGTCTGCCTGAATATTATCTCTCCATCGTCTTCTTGGTCTGCCTCGTGGTCTATGACAATTTAGCATCCTCGTTTGTACAGTTTTTATTTCTCTGTCATCTGAGATTCTCTCAAAACGATGTTTTGTTAAGTTTAGTTATTTCTCCATGTAAGCTCGGCAGTAATCATTCACTCGATAGCTGATGTGATCAAATAACGAAGATGGACAAATGAAAACTATTTCTTCTTTTTTAAAAAATTAAAAAAACCCACAGAGATACCTCTGCGTACGACCGCTTTCTAACACGTCCAACCTGGTATACATTTTGTTTAACATATTGGTGTCAAAGAGAAAAATACCAGAATTTCAGATTCCTGAAGTTTAAGTGTTCGGCATAATTCTGAAGGTGTGGAACGGGGCAGCTTGTGTGTCTCAACGATTCTGAGAGCTATGCCGGCGCTAGCGTAGCTACCAGCGTAGTCTCCCTAGCCGGAAAGATCAAACGGTAGATAACTTACAAAGAAAGACACACTGGTCCTGCAAATTGGGACCTGAAGCGTGGGGCCGACACCC
>CAJHNH020000584.1:210000-255699 GCA_905116865.2 Candidula unifasciata
ATTAGATCAGAAGAAGAAGCATGAATATGTTTGAGAAGATCAGAAGTTTTCAAGCATCGATATGTTGGAGATAGATCAGAAGTTCTCAAGCATGGATATGTTGGAGATAGATCAGAAGTTCTCAAGCATCGATATGTTGGAGATAGATCAGAAGTTCTCAAGCATCGATATGTTGGAGATAGATCAGTGGTTCTCAAGCATTGATATGTTGGAGATAGATCAGAAGTTCTCAAGCATCGATATGTTGGAGATAGATCAGAAGTTCTCAAGCATCGATATGTTGGAGATAGATCAGAAGTTCTCAAGCATTGATATGTTGGAGATAGATCAGAAGTTCTCAAGCATCGATATGTTGGAGATAGATCAGTGGTTCTCAAGCATTGATATGTTGGAGATAGATCAGTGGTTCTCAAGCATCGATATGTTGGAGATAGATCAGTGGTTCTCAAGCATCGATATGTTGGAGATAGATCAGTGGTTCTCATCCTATGGTTCGCGAGGGCGATGGAATGATTTTTTTCCCAGGTATTGCTAAAGATCATTGCAAAGCACATATTTATTGAAGTTATGAGGTAGCAATGCAAATAGCTGTATGGTTCAGGAATCCACAACATGAAGAGCTGTATTAAAGGGTCGCAGCATTTGGAAGGTTGAGAACCTCTGAGATAGATGAATGGGTGAGAAAGTGTCACAATTTATGCTTTCTACATTTGTTTTTATTCCTGTGTTCGGTTAGCTGTCAGGTGGGTCGCGAAACAAGGTTTCGGTCGCTTTTGTGGGTCGTGGGTGTAAAAAAGTTGAGAAACACTGGTCTAGAAGCAGTCAACATCACAAGAGAAAAGGAGACTAAGAAAGACGCAGATGATGAGGATGATAAAGACGGAGAAGAAGAAGAAAAAGAAGAAGAAGAAAAAGAAGAAAAAGAAAAAGAAGAAGAAGAAAAAGAAGAAGAAGAAAAAGAAGAGGAAGAAAAAAATAGACGAAGGAAAAGGAGGAGGAGGAGGAGAAGAAGAAGTAGAAGAAGAAGAAGAAGAAGAAGAAGAAGAAGAAGAAGAAGAAGAAGAAGAAGAAGAAGAAGAAGAAGAAGAAGAAGAAGAAGAAGAAGAAGAAGAAGAAGAAGAAGAAGAAGAAGAAGAAGAAGAAGAAGAAGAAGAAGAAGAAGAAGAAGAAGAAGAAGAAGAAGAAGAAGAAGAAGAAGAAGAAGAAGAAGAAGAAGAAGAAGAAGAAGAAGAAGAAGAAGAAGAAGAAGAAGAAGAAGAAGAAGAAGAAGAAAAAGAAAACGAAGAAGAAGAAAAAGCATCGAAAGGAGGAGAAGAAGAAGAAGAAAAAGAACAAGAAGAACAAGAAGAACCAGAAGAAAAACAAGAAGAACAAGAGGAAGAAAGAGGAAAAGAAGAAGAGGAAGGAAAATTTTTTTTGAAATAATCAAAACCAAAGAATGTGTTCGAGAAAAACGTGGTGAAACCCTATACTGCAAAAATTTGGACCACCGAAATGGCAAGCAAGACTTCCCCATAGCACCTCCTTGGCTCCGTACCTTGGTAAAACAAAGCCCTAAAGAGGTAGTTTACGATAGTTCTCAGCAGAACGGAAGCTGACAATTTATGGGACCCCGTACAGACATGGCTAGTTGACTTTGTGCTTGCAAAAGGCCATGGAGATTTATGGAGGTTATTCAGTTTTGTTTTAGTTTATTCAGTCTTTGGTTTCTAGGGCTGTTCGCGGGTCTTCAGTGGGTTGCGTTTGGTTCAGTGGTTTCAAGGGTGCTCACAGAAATGGCACTTGGATTAATGGTTGGTTGTGGTGTGTGTTTTGTGGTCTTTGGGTCAGTGACGCCGCCACAAAGGAAAGGGGGCCGAATGCTGGAGGAAGAGGAGCTACGCTTTTGTAATATGCGTGTTGAACGGACATAATCCTTGTTTAAATGTGTACTAATAATAACAACATTAATTTACTGAATGGTGGATAAATATAGCAATCTATTTTAAATAATATATAATTACCTAAACAAATAAGAGAACTTGTCTGCATGATGGAAAAGGCGGATGCGGTAGGGGTGAGGCTGGGGGAGGGGGGAGTGGGCTGAGAAATTTTTGCGAGACTCGGGGTGTTAAGATTTCAAGCTGCAAGGTCACTGATTTGTGGTGTGTTGCAAGTTCGGTATAATCATCTTGTTAGAGTGCTGTTCGTGCGTTCGCTCGTTCGTTCGTTGTCTCCGTGTTTCTTCTTCTTCTTCTTCTTCTTCTTCTTCTTCTTCTTCTTCTTCTTCTTCTTCTTCTTCTTCTTCTTCTTCTTCTTCTTCTTCTTCTTCTTCTTCTTCTTCTTCTTCTTCTTCTTCTTCTTCTTCTTCTTCTTCTACTTCTACTTCTTCTTCGTGTTCACCGGCTTTAAATTCAAGCGGAAAGTCCTGGCTGTTCGTCCACTTCCAGGCTTTTTCTTTTTCCAGAACCTGAATTTTACATGCACGCTCGTTCTAAAGCTGTAACCTATTTGTGCATTCTGTTTGCTCCTCGTCTCTCAGGCATGTGCACTCCGAATTCGAAGGAATCGTAAATATATTAGTCGACTTTTACGAAACGCCTATAGGAGGGTTAGTAGCTCGGGAATCCACACGGGGAGCCTTAGTGTTTGATCTGAGCTCTCTCGTTATTCTAAACTCACTTCCGATCGTAGATGGTTGTTTGGCCATCTGAAGAGAAGGCCAAGAAGGGGGATAGGCGATACAAATTATTTCCTTGTGGCAGCACTTCTATCTATTGGGCACCATCTTGCACTTGGTGTGTGATGTGGTCAACATCACACTGGCCGCCTTTACTTTCCATGACTATACCTGGTACCCACTCAAGGCCGAGTCGACATGAAAGCCAAGGTAATTTTGAAGAAAAAAAAAAGGCCGGCTCTGTAAGGACCCGAACTCACGACCTTCTGATCCGCAAGCGAGTGTAATTTGGTCAGCTCCTTATAGTTATTTAATTTCTGTGTCCAATTATTCCTTCTTAAGCATTATGAAGAACATTTTACATTTCTTACTCTTTTTAACTCAGTTTCTTAAATGCGATTTTTTTTTTTTTCTTGTTAAAGGGATAAACAAATCGTCGGCAGACCTCAATCAAAACCACAAAAGACCGTTGTGGATGGGCATTATTTCCCCTGAAACATGTCATGACACATACTTTGTGATGAAATGCACAATTTCGTGCTAACTTGGGACTAGCAAACGCGTGTGCAACTACTGATCAGTTATAACTAGCTTCCATTGATAATGAATTGTATTTCTAGTTTAGGACTGTTTGTGCTGGCAGTTCTGACGACCGCCGTATGCTATTGGATTTGCTGAGACTGGAGTATGTATACATTTTCCCCGCAATGGTCAGTAAAGGTCATTCTGTGTGGTTTTCGTTGGCACAGTAAGGGAGCAACTAAAGTTGACCCGCTTGTTATACATTTAGAATTGTGATTGCCTGATTGCTTTACCTGACTGGAACTAGCAAAGCCAGCAAGTTAGAAATCCTGACCTAGTATCTGTAAAGTCTGCAGTATACTTCTCACACCTACGGTGATACCCTCTATAGCAGCGGTTTCCAACCCTTTTTGAGTCACCATCCTATTTTATATTGGCATAGTAACACCCGTGGCCCCATTGATTAAAGATAAACATATTCATAGGTAAATGAAAATGTATCGAATTTTTTTTTTTTTTTTTATTATAATGTATCCCTAAGAATTGACCAATCATATAGCAAGCAACGCTCGCATTCGACAAATTCTGCGAAGATCACAATGACGTGATTTTTGCTTTACAATTTTTTTTTAAATTTTCGTTGCTCATCACTGCCCGACAATCAATAGAAATCCTTCCTTCGAAGTCGGAATGCATCTGCCTGAGGCAAGGAACCAGCAGTCTGCATACAAATGAGTCGGATCTGTAAAACGAATGCACATTTAACACTCAGGATCTGGAACAGGAATGCAGTCCAGAAGTGGACGAACAACCAGAACTTTCCACCGGAGTTTACAGCTGGTGAACACAAAGAAGAAGACCCCACGTGGGGTCGTGAGTTGGGAACTCATGCTCTTTATAATAATTATCTGTACCGATTAAATTCGGGAGATTGTCGACTGTCTGGCAGTCTGGCGAGAATGTCCTGTTACCAGCTGCCACATAGAGCCATGTTAAAGTATTATAATAAGCGCAGAGCGATGGGAGGATCATGCAAACCCGTGGAAATGTTGTATCTAAGAGAATCACATGGTAATAAGGACAAACTAACACATCACATGGTAATGAAGACAAACTAACACATCACATGGTAATGAAGACAAACTAACACATCACATGGTAATAAAGACAAACTAACACATCACATGGTAATGAAAACAAACTAACACATCACATGGTAATGAAGACAAACTAACACATCACATGGTAATGAAGACAAACTAACGCATCACAGGTAATGAAGACAAACTAACACATCACAGGTAATGAAGACAAACTAACACATCACATGGTAATGAAGACAAACTAACGCATCACATGGTAATGAAGACAAACTAACACATCACAGGTAATGAAGACAAACTAACACATCACAGATAATGAAGACAAACTAACAGATCACATGGGAATGTGCGCAAGGGAGAGTCATCCTCCTCCCCAGTCCTCATGCGATTCCAAAACATCGCTGCAAAAACTGAAACAAATTAACAAGAAGAAAAGGAAAAGGAAAGGCAGAAGAAGGAGGGAAGAGGAAGGCGGAGAAGGCAGAGGAAATTAAAAGAATGCGGATAATAGGAGGAAGAAGAAGACAAGACGAAGGAAAAGAAGGAGAAGTAGAAAGAGAAAAAGAAGGGGATGGGGAGTAATATAATGATAATAATAATAATATTAAGAAGAAGAAGCAGAAAAAAAATATTTTTCAACATTTAAAATATCACAGAAAACAGTAGCAGAAAAAAAATGATCTTTTTTAGAAACCGCTACGGCACATGATAATGATGCCATACCACAATTTCCCGCTAATCCGGAGCTAGTAAAGCCAGCAAGCTAGAAAGCCACTACTGTGTATCTGTGAAGTCTGCAATATTTCACACCCATTCGGCGATAGCCTCTATAGAATTTTATTTACATGAATGGCAGATTTAAACTCGCGAAATTGTCGACTGTCCCCCGCCGTAACCGAGGTGTTCTTGTCTGCAAGTGACACAGCCCGGTTTTAGCTGTATTCAATTGGGGCGCCAGTCTAGTCAATGGAGACTTTAGATTGCCGTCGCTGTCAGCTACGTTTATACACACGCTGATTGTGATCGCAGACCTGGATCTATTGTGACTTCTTACGCATGGATATTGTCTGGCTTTCAATACAACACATGCCTGTCTGTCTGCTTGTCTGCTTCCTTATTTAACTACCGACCTGATTTTCATAGTCACTTAAAATCGACTTCTTTCGGCTTTTTCTGTCTTTTATCCCCCAGTGGAACATAAGCCAGCAACCGACTTGTGCCAAGTAGTTCTATCCTTCATTATGACATACAGTTTACCATTTGCCGCTAACTTTAAAACTTCACTCTCTGGCTCACTTTTCTGTGTGTTGTTGGTCTACCTTTATTTATATGTTCCTTGTGGGTTCCAGTACATAGACATTATAGTTATATTGAAAGTCTGTTTACCGATCTACATCTTTTTGTTATCTCCCTTAAACGATCATTGTATTCTAGACACAGTCCTCCTCAACTTTCTAACTTAACTCTAGCTCCCTTTTCTGTGTGTTGTTGGTCTTCCTTTATTTCTATGCCCCTTGTGGGTTCCAGTTCATAGACATTATAGTTATATTTAACAATCTACATATTTTTGTTATCTCTCTTAAACGTTTGTTGTATTCTAGACACCGCATTACGTAACTATTGCTGTGTTAATTCGACCTATGCTTTTCAGCAATGTGCAGTATTCCTTACGTCCTTTTCAGGACGTAATTTTTTGTTATTTGAAGCCCCACTCTGGCTTTTGCCAGAGGCCGCAATATAGGCGGGCCATAAATATGGCCAATTGTCTGAACGCGGTTTCTGGGACCTCTCCACGGTGATCCTCATCCACATGGTGGCACTTTGTGTCATCGGGTGTTTATCGCTTGTGTGATGTCCTAGTGGGGTAGAAAGTCAACTCAACCTATGCTTGGTTAATACAAATGTCTGTAACTTATGGTGACATTTCAATGATTTGAGACAAATTAGACCCGTATTCCCCAGTTGTGGATTTAAGCTGTACCATACATATGGCTAATGAATACACTTTTTTTTTGTAGAGGTGCTTTTTTTTTGGTCACGCTTCTTAGAACACTTGTTTCTTAGCGCTTGTGGGATGCAATTTTTAGTTATTTTGAAGCCCCATCCAAGCGTTTGCAGGGGGCCCTAAATATGAGTAAAGTAAGTAAAGATCCCTTTTCACGTCTTTAGGCGCATCGGGCATATTGGAAGAGCGCCCATGTTTTTTTACAGACCATCGGCACTAGTTGGGTAATGTGGTCAGCATTACCCCAGCCGTCTTAACTTCCACAGGACAGCCATCCTGGTAGCCATTTTAGGCTGGGTGGATCTGCACTGCACTATACCACGATAAAAATCCCCACAGCTACCAGTGGGTTTCGATCGCGATACGTTGGAATTACGAATCAGACTCGCAACGCCTAAGCCAAGAACGGCCCTAAGTATAGCCGAGCCTTAAAATATGGCCTAACAGCTGGACGGGGTTTCTTTGACCTCTCTATGGGTGATCCTCTTCCGCATGTTGGCACTTTGTGTCACAGGGTGTTTAATCCCTTTTGTGATGTCCTGGTGGGGTACAACTTACCTAACTATCTACTTGTTCCTACAGGCAGCCAGGTATTATTATTTATGAAAAATAAAAAATGGGTAGTTTTTTTTTAAGGAAAGAAAAAAAGGGGAAGTGCCCTCGAATTACTAGAAGTCCATATGAAAAAATCCCAGCCTTCACAAGGGCTTAAACCCGGGACCTTCAGCACTCGAGGCTGACGCCATGCCTCCAGATCACGCAGCTGTACCCATATCTAAGTGGCCGTATCTACCCCCGGCTGACGTAGTAAGACTTTTGAAAACAAATTCCGCATTAACTTTCTAAAAGTTGAATATTGAATTAGGAATCAAAATCACATCACTCGGGACACCCCCATCTTTAGCAGCAAGCGAAGAGTTAAAATTTCGATGCTACCTGTAACTGTCTGATTGTCTATCCGTCTCGCTTTTCCCCTAAGTTTCAGGCGTCGGCCAGATCTCCTTGTAACTCCTGACAGTGCCATTTTTCTCAGACCCTGATGATCTATATGTGCCTCGGCACTGTTCACTCGATCCCAAAGGGCCCTCACAACTCCGGCTTGTCATACATCAGTTCACCAACAAGTGGCGCAGAACCGACCAGCCTATCTGCCTGCTCATTTCCCAACACACTGGCATGACCTGGAGAAAATATCCAAAGGATGCTAACTACGCGGGATATTTGAAGGGATGCTTGCCACTCTGCATGAAGCATGCCTATCTCCACCTTTCTCAACATGCTATGCGAGTCAGTTACGATGCCGGCATGTGTGTACAGCTGATTCTCAAGCCAGCGGAAGGCAGCAGTGACTGCCTCCACCTCCATTCTAAACCTTGTTAAATTAACAAATGAATTATTCCACGTTGAACAGATGGATTATTCCATTTCCTTGCTTGGCGTGTTTTTATAACTGTTGAGAAGTGATATCCGCAGAAGGCGCCTCTCTTCTTATTAGCTTTCACTGTAGTGACGTTTATTAAAGGTCGCCAATAAAGTATTGCTTAACACGGATTCCATAGCGGGGAGATAGAACTATAAACCATTCCCGTCTTTGCTGGGACGCATGTTTGAGAAACGTGCCTAAAAAACCAGTGAGATATTGGTTGGGATCAGTGCCTCGCTGGAGGGATCAAGCCTTCAACAAACGTTTAGGGCCGGCGATGTGCGAAGGTCCTGTTGGCCTGTCAAAGGTGGCGCCGACTTGTCGTCGGAGCCAAGATAGATTGGCAGAGGGTGGAGCATTTGGTAGCCCAGTGACGCTGTCAGGGTGTGTCTTGTCATTTGTGCTGGCGCCGACAATTGAGGTCGAATCGCCATTTAATAACGATACGCCGCTATTTCACACTGACTGTTTCCGACTTTTTTCGACCAATTTAACAGGTCAATTATTTGCGATTGATTGATCAAGTTTCTGGTCATGTGCGGCCTTGTCTGAATTGAAGTAAGAATTCCCCCAATCCAGACACCACATATGACTTAAATCCCTTTGTAGGACATAAAATACGATCATCTTATGAGCAGCATCTTTGGCTAGATTCAGAATTCTTTATTTATCGTTGCACATACCGGCATGCCAGCTTTAATGCTGTCAGAGGTGTCGTCGCGTCTGTCATCTTTAGGTTTGGCAAGTTGTCGTAAACCAGGTTTAGTACATAATCTAGGCCTAACATGTATGACAACTAATAGGCGACAAGAGGGGTGCAACAGGGGGTACAACTCTATGGGTTTGCTGTGTCAACGGCGTGTATGAGAGTGCGCGCGCATTTGTGTGTGTTGGCATTAAGTGTTCACGTTAAAAAGTACCAGTCGGAGCCGACTTTGAAAACTTATTCCCATAGCCAAACAAGAAGAGACAGTATCATCAATGAAGAATTAAGAAAAATAGTAGACACCGTACAGATAAATGACTTCATAAAACATCAAAGAATCAACTGTTTTTGGTCATCTAGTCAGAATTGAACACGGTTAGTATTTTAAGATGTAATTTTTTGTTATTTGAAGCCTCACTCTGGCTTTTGCCAGGGGCCGCAATATAGGCAGGCCATCAATATGGCCAATTGTCTGAACGCGGTTTCTGGGACCTCTCCACGGTGATCCTCATCCGCATGGTGGCACTTTGTGTCATCGGGTGTTTATCGCTTGTGTGATGTCCTGGTGGGGTAGAAAGTCAGTCATTGAACACGGTCAGCCAGCATCTAGAGCGTACTGTATTTATTCAGTAATTTCCTTGTGAGATGTAATTTTTTGTAATTTTGAAGCCCCACCCTGGCTCTTGCCAGGGGCCGCAATATAGCCCGTCCACAGATATGGTCTAACGGCTGAATGAGGTTTCAGGAACCTCTCCACGGCTGATCCTGTGTCACCGGCTGCTAATCGCTTGTGTGATGTCCTAGTGTGGTGAAAATCTACTAGAGCGTACTACATGAGAACAGCAGCCTACAAGGTAAGAGGCTGAACAAGACAGAGATGGGTGGCGGAGTAAAACAAACAAACAAACAAACAGAAACGCAGTGTGTCATTAACACAAGCTACACATCTAGCAGAAGACAGGGAACGACATCTAACTCATCTCTGTGGCGCTTTACGGCATAAGCTGAATGGTAACAGAAGAAGACTGCCACAATCAGCACTGGGTACATTACAGCCAACTTTGATTGTGGAGATGGCAACAGTTTTGTTAAAAGTCAATATTTTATGATAGAAACAAACGACGATACACATGTATAGTACTGCGTCTTAGGGGCCGCGTTAGCGCAGTCGATAGGAGATTTGCTTTCAAATCCAGCAGCGACTCGTTGACCCCACGGCCGGTGTTAGAAACCGGGTTGTTCCCGGGGTTCACCAAGCTTCTAAATTGGGAACCAGAGTTAACACTCTGGGATAAATTGAGGAACAACGCTGTAGCTACTAAGTTGCGTGCGGACACAGGCGGACAGTTTCGTATCAGCTGCCCGTACCGGTGACAGAGCACTTATGGTTTATAACTGTGTGCAATGTCGCTGCTTCACATCTCCTGACTTTTAGGACTGCATCTTACAACTGGCTGGCCTTTAACCGACAAGCGAGAACCTCCCACAAACAGTTGATGTCCTCTCAAAATGTTGCATGCAGTACTATCCCGAAGTCCTGACCCAAACACAAATCTGGGACAGTCTTGACAATATGCTTTCCGTCTGCCTTTCCGTAAAGTACATCTCTAGCTAAATGAAAAACATGACAGGAGTTCATCAACATTCCTCTGTGTTCTGCTTCTTTCCTAGATCTACCTATCGGTCACTCTTTTCAAACATCTTTGGAATGGTCTACTGCAGTCAGATTCTGTGTCATCTCTAAAAACTGAAGAATCAGTCGCTGTATTTGAGTGCAACCGGCTTGACTGAGTCATCAAACCTGCTATAACCTTTTCCTTCGAGTGTTTTGAGCATGGTTTGAATCTCTTGCTGGCGGAATTGATTTGCCCTAAGATATTTCTGAGATATCTTGAGATCATCTTTCCCGTGGTAACTTATTGTTTTGAGACGAATTCTTACACAATCTGTCAAGGAACAGTTGGGAGCTTTTGATCTGAAATGCTACACAAAAATTCGTAGAATACCGTACACCAAGAAGAAGAAAAACATGTGGGAGAATTGGCTTATAAATAGCATCCTGTCCCGAAAGTTGAAGTATTTTAGACATGTGAAACGTTATGGTGGTCTAGAGAGAACAGTGATGACGCAGACCTTCGTGAAGGTGGATACAAGATATTGAAGATGCATTGGCTAAGAATGCACATAGGGCTTGAAGAACTGCCAAGAAAGAGAGAATTTCTGGCGTGCCCTGAAGAAAGCGATGTTCTGTAAAGGATGATGATGAAGATAACAATACGCAATATAAATGTCATGAACCTATTCTAAAAATACCTTTGCTTTGTGACGTCTCTTGACGAATTCAAAACTGATATTGCCTCTGGTAATATAGTTATATAGTGTATTCTACATTTTGAAAAATCTAGGAAAGTTACCTTGAATATTTATTGCAGCGCGTTGCACCAGCATCTACAGAACCTAATTGAGCAAAACTTGAGCTTGACAGCTTGTCAGGGTATATTTAAGGCAATGTTTTGATAGTAAAGTTGTGAGTTAATTCCGTTGAGAAAAAAAAATGTATGAATTAATTCGTTTGCAATTAAAAAGAATCCTTGATCATATCCAAAATTATCAACAACAAAAAACAATTTTTTGTTCGTAATAATTTTGCGCTACACTGCATTGTCCTCCACAATGCCTGTGTGTGCAAACTGTAAGTTCTAAATCTTTAAAAAAATAAAGTGTAAAAATAGAACACAAAGTTTGTACCAGAAATAAACAACAAACATACAAAAACAAACTAAATAAAAGTTTATAAATAGCATACTAAAGATGTTTTGTAAGCAAGTTAGCTACCAATAAGTTATAACACCATTGTGTACACATGCAGTAGCGATAAATACACATACTTGTTCCTTTTTCTTATATTCACTTCAGTTTCACTTTAGCCTTAGCTGTTTATAAGCTACATTTTCTTGTCTGTTAAATTTTCTAGTCACAACAACCATTGCTGTATTTAGAATCTGTTGACAAAGACTGGTCGAAAGTTTCGGTTGTATTTGTGCCACCCCCTCCCTTCTCTCTACGGCTGACCTCTCTTTTCCCAGTTTGTAATATTTTTAGTTCATTTTTAACAGACTTGTTAATTGATGTGGCTTGCCACTTATGTGGGCTGCTTTCATGGACAGAAAGAATAGTAGAAGTAGTCCAGGACATCACACAAACGATAAACACCCGATAACACGAAGTGCCACCATGTGGATGAGGATCACCCGTGGAGAGGTTCCAGAAACCGCGTTCAGCCAATTGACCATATTTATAACCGGGCTATATTGCGGCCACTGGTAAGAGTCAGGGTGGGGCTTCAAAATAACGAAAAATTGCATCCCACAAGGGGATGTGTAGATGTAATAGGACAGACAGAAAGCGGCCATAACCAACCCAAAATGACAGCTCTGTAGCCACAGAGTGTCATGATGTGAGCGTTTTATACGGTGGAACGGGATATCTGGTATTTGTTTGGACTCGCGTCAGAAAAGTGGCATTTTGAGTCACTGGTTGACAATGGCCACAGTCATCCTAGAAATAGGCCTGACGTCTTCCCTCGAAGTCGGAGTACATCTGCCCGTGAGACAGGGAACGGCAAAAGCCAGTAAAACGGTTGTACACGCATAACTCATGTCCAGGTGAAAGCCAGAAGTTCAAACGGACGATTAACCGGGACCTTCCGCTGGAATTCACAGCCGGTAAACGAAGAAGAAGAAGAAGTAAGTAAGTAAAGACCCTTTTCCACACCTTTAGGTGTATAGGGCATATAGGGCTAGACCAATTTTATAGACCGATCGGCACAGGATGGGGGATGTGGTCACCATCACGCCGGCCGCCTTTACTTTCCCGGGACTGCACCCGGTACCCACTCAAGGCTGGGTCGACCTGGTAGCCAAGGTCATCTTTGAAAAAAGTCCGGCTTCGCTAGGGAGCGAACCCACGACCCTCCGATCCGCGGCGAGCGTCTAGCCGCTCGGCCACGGCGACTCCCCAAGAAGAAGAAGACTGGTTGACAATCCCTCAAGCTACAATCCAAGTTTGGCGATTTGAAGAGGAAAGTTAAGAAACAATCAGCGAACATCAGCTGGCTTCCACTGGATACTAGTAAGTTCCCATATAGGTTCAGGGGCCCCCTTGTAGAGAAAACTGCCTCCCCAACAAGCGTATGGCAAGAGTAGATTCATCGGGAATTTCCTTTGAAGTCGGAGTGCATCTGCCTGAGAGGCAAGGAACCAACAGTCTGCAAACAAATAAGTCAAGATCTGTAAAATGAATGTGAACGCAACATTCAGGTTCGGGAAAAAGTCCAAAGACCAGAGATGGATGAACAACCAGAACTTTCCGCTGGAGTTTACAGTCGGAAAACGTCAAGAAGAAGAGGAAAAAGAATACTAATGAGATGAAGGAAATCATGACTCAAAGCTTGACAGAAGGAATATAGTCGAAACATGCTTGTGAAAGGCATCATTAGCTCTGAAACAAACAATAACACGATCAACACTAATTTCGTCAAAATATCAAATTACAGTGCTGGGGCGCCGCCACAAAGAAACAAGGGCGGTCCCATTTAATTTCCCAGGATGGTAGCGCCCAAGGTTTGAGTCTTGTTTAAGTTTGTGCAATAATAATATAATTAATTATTATTTTTAGTGTTTATATCGTGTGCTGAATGGCAAATACATATAATAATATATTTGAAATAATATAAAATGTACAAACGAGTACTTAAAAAAAAAAAAAACGTCTGTACATGTTCAGGAGCACCGCATAGCGCCATTTCAAATGATCTAGAGTGGGTGAACAGCCACCTTAAAAATTATGAGGCCAAGCTTTTCGGCCGCTGCCTCCCACCCCCCACCCCCTGCCCCACCCCTCCCCTCCCCAACTCTCTAAAATATTGCGAAGTGGGCGATTGAGCCTCTAGGCTACGGCGCGACTGTTACAGAGACTTTTGGTGAGTCGTGATCGCCCATGTCTGCCTGACACCCGGCACCTGAAGAAATAAGACGCATCTGGTGCTTCAAGTGTCACGTGCAACACCTCATTCCATGTTTGTTTATATCGAGATTCCTTTGCGGCACCCAAGACAAGAAAGCTGGCGCTGTTGTGTTCACTAGGCGGGAACTTTTGTCATTTTTCTTGTCTGAGAACTCTTCAAGTCTGTCTTTTTCCGTGTTCCGCGTTAGAACAGATATTTCAGCCCCCAAGTAATGTGTAGAGAGCAGACGGCTTTCTCGAACTAGCGAGTCCCACAGTTATTTATTTTGTCAGAGGATCCTTTTGAGTTCTTGGATATTATAGAACTCGGTGTTCTTTTGCTCACGATCTCTGTACTGTTCGTGTCTGCTCAGCCTTTCGTCTTCCCAACAGCTTCAAAAATCACTTAAAGAGTTTCCAAAACTTCTTGGGGACACAAACCACATTTTAAGAATCACTGCTGCTGTTAATCCTTGTAAATTGTCGCCGTAAGAGTAGCAGTTGTGACGATTAAAGGTCGGTTACCCAGGTGATAGATGGCGCCGTCAGGTGGTTTACCCCTTCGTGGCGCGCGACTGGCGCCATACTCCTCTTCCACGTTTGACTTAACGCTGGCGAAGGAACTTCTTGTTTTTAATATTTCTTGTGTCTGCTGTTTTCTTTCTCGTCGTATTTCTGTTAGTTTCCTTCTTCTGGTAATCTGTCTAGACACACGTAAAAAACCGAGAATTCACAGGGTGCATGAAAGTCTCAAATAATGGGCCAATGCTGAGGTGACCAGTTGTTTTTCTGTAAAGATAATTAAAGTGTGAAGGCATCTAACTAAATAGCTTTCAAAGTCGAGATGACCCACATCGTTGCACCGGTTTCATCCCATTAAGCTTCGTCTCTCTGCACCGAAGAACTAGTTGTCTTCTAAGAGCATAGCACAAAGTGCGAGCCCCATAGCCCCAGCAATGATAATAGAATCATAGGCAATTTGGAGGGAGAAAGGGGGGGGGGGCAATGGGACTGATCTCCCAGGTTCCAGCGTCTGTGTTACGCACTCAAACAAAGCCTAAGCTCCCTGAGGGCTCCACATTTAACTCTGTTAGAGGGCGAACTCCATCTCTTTAGTGGGGCCCCACCCCATGTTTTCTATGTGTTGATACCTCTAGTGTTAGTGTGAGAAATTAGTTTTAATAGCTTGTGACGTTAGTTTAGTACACCGACTGTAAACTCCTGCGGACGGTCGCGATTGTTCGTCCATGTCTGGGCCTTGGCGATGTTCCAGGAGCTGAGTTTCACTTTGGCACGTGTTTTACGGAACTGCAATTAGCCAGGCTTGCTCTCAGTGTACTGCTTTTTTTTTTTTTTTACCACATAGGTGCCCTTTGACTTCAAAGACAGTAATAATAGTTGTTGTTGTTGCTGTGGTGTTAGTAGGCAACAGCAGCAACAACAACAACAACAACAAAAGAAGAAGAAAACGATTGCTGTTCGTCCATCTCTTAATTTTATCCTCCCTCGTTTATTGTTCTCCACCTCTTGCTAGTGTGTCTTCAACTTCTTCCTTTATCGTTGCTTTTATGTCGTGTGGCTTTCAATGCGTCTAAATATTTCATTGTCTGTTTCTTAGTTTTCTCACAATAGCCGTCTGTCTTTTCAACCTTCCTCGTCAGAACCGCTGCATTGATTTTGCTTACACGAAATACGACCTATTATTTTGTATATTCACAACTCTGGGGCCATAATTCTACTTACTAGTTGATTGTTTATCGCCTTCCACGCTACATAAAGTAAAAAGCCCTTATTAATTTGATGTGGAGTCTTTATGATTTTAACAAACCCCTAGACAGAATCTGGCTATGGGATTAGCTGCCCTATCCCCTTTCTTCTTCCGCGCCACTTAGTGCTTAAGACCAAATTTGTTTCGTTGCTTACAAATCTTGTTTCTACTTTTTAAATACTCTTCGTGGAACACAGAATACTAATCTTCTCCTGATCTCATTTTGATGATGATGATGATGATGATGATGGCTGTGTGTGGCAGACAATGAGCAACCGCACTACAGGTGATGAGCAAAGGTGAGTGCGTCCACTCCAGCCAAGTGATAAACGTTCGGATACACAGACACTCCAGACGTCGCCACTGATCCTCGTGTGGAGACAGAGTGGCGCGAAAACTCATTCAGGTTGGCGGGAAGAATCACTCAGCCTGTGAGACGCAGCCAAGTTTGAGTCGAGCCCGCAGAGAAATTCCGTTTTTACCCCTGATTTTTGAGATCTTTAATTCCACGAGTCAATGTTTAGACTTCACAAGTTTTTAGTTTTTTTGCCAATGGAAGACATAAACGTTGACGCAACTGTTGTAAACACAGGAAACATTCCAATGCTGAAGGAATTCTGGGATAATTCTAGCAAACGTGACCAATAGTTTTTTTTTTTTTTTTTGGTCACGGGAAATTCGCCATTAGACTAGACTAGACTGGTGGGTGTCGTGCTTTCTCTGCGGGAACTTGACAAATTAAGCGCGAGACGAATGGAAAGAGGTGAGTAGACGCGCCACTAAGTCTTGACTCCAACAGGTGTCTTCTTCCATGATCACCGCCTGTTTTTGTTTGCCGGCTACCTAGGGATTTACCTGCGTGAGTTCATACTTCAATCAAAGAAAAAAAAAAAAAAGCTTGATCTTGGCGTGGGAAGGAATTCCAACGTACAGGAGACGGCAATCACAACAGAAATTTGCCGGCAGCGTTGGGCCTGGCAGAAACCAACTGGGCGAATGAATACTTGAGAAATACAGATGAATTTGTGAAATTACAAATGGTGTTTAGTGTTTTATTTTGCGTAGGGACATGGACTAAATTTTACGTCTTCAGCTTTGAAACCTATCCCTTGATAAGTGTAAATCTTCCTATTGTAGAGATAGGCTTAAAAGTGGAAATAAAAATAGAATAATATCACCTTCTTCTTTTCTTCTTCTTCTTCTTCTCCTTCTTGTTCTTCTTGTTATTGTTCTTGTTCTTGTTCTTTTGGTTCTTGTTCTTCTTGTTGTTGTTCGTTTTCTTCTTCTTCTTCTTCTTCTTCTTCTTCTTCTTCTTCTTCTTCTTCTTCTTCTTCTTCTTCTTCTTCTTCTTCTTCTTCTTCTTCTTCTTCTTCTTCTTCTTCTTCTTCTTCTTCTTTTTCGCAACCACCGGCTGTAAACTCTGGCGGAAAGATCTGTGTGTTCACCTTTGGATTTCATTATTGTTCCAGAACCTGTCTGTTGCGTGCACATCCGTTTGACAGATCTAGCTCATATGTACACATACTGTTTGTTCCTTGCCTATCAGACAGATGACTTTGAAGGAAGCCCTCAATTTGTCGACTCTTACGACATATTTGTTGGGGAGGCAGAGGGTTTATTCTAGTTTTTATCAGGCAAAGGGAGCCCGGAACTCACACAGCGAATGGCAAAAAAATCTAACATACAAAAAATAATATCAAACAAAAAAGCAAAATAATTGTAAAGATAATTTATATAAATGGACAAAAAGAGGCCGCTCTATTTCTTTACGAAATATTGTGACAGTGATAGTTAGTGAAAGGCGGAGGCGGGTGGGGGGTGGGGGGTAGAGGGTAGAGGACGATCAGGATATGTTGATGGAAAGGGGGGGAAGGGGGGGGGGTGTCGCAGAAGCCAAGTCTCCACCGTTTATAATTTCAGATGCGCCAAAGGTTCGATGAGAGTCGCCATGGCATTAGCGGCTAGACTCCCGCCCTCGGATCTGAAGATCATGGGTTTGCTATGGAGGTCGTGTGTTCGCTATAGGGGTGACGTTTGGTGGTCCATGAGGATCGTCGTTGTAGCTACTGAGTTCGTGCTTGGTGCGACGCTGTTGGCAGGCAGCTAGTCATTCCCAGAGACAGAGAGAAATAGAGAGACACGGACAGAACCAGCCAGACAGAGACAGACAGAGCAGTATGGGACACGACCAGGTGCTATAAAGTCGATCCTCTCGACTTTAAATTTAACTTTTATATTTACGCTCCTGGGCTCAGAGGAAAAGCAAATCATACTGACATTACAGTGTAAGTAAATCATAATGACATTACAGCGTAAGTAAACCATAATGACATTACAGAGTAAGTAAATCATAATGACATTACAGTGTAAGCAAATCGTAATGACATTACAGTGTAAGCAAATCATAATGACATTACAGTGTAAGTGAATCATAATGACATTACAGTGTAAGTAAATCATAATGACATTACAGTGTAAGCAAATCATAATGACATTACAGTGTAAGTAAATCAGCAGTTATTAGGAGTAGTAATATTAGCAGCAGCAGCGGCGGCGCCCGCAACAGTAAAACATGAAGAAGAAGAAGAAGAAGAAGAAGAAGAAGAAGAAGAAGAAGAAGAAGAAGAAGAAGAAGAAGAAGAAGAAGAAGAAGAAGAAGAAGAAGAAGAAGAAGAAGAAGAAGAAGAAGAAGAAGAAGAAGAAGAAGAAGAAGAAGAAGAAGAAGAAAAGAAGAAGAAGAAGAAGAAGAAGAAGAAAAAGAAGAAGAAGAAGAAGAAGAAGAAGAAGAAGAAGAAGAAGAAGAAGAAGAAGAAGAAGAAGAAGAAAGAAGAAGAAGAAGAAGAAGAAGAAGAAGAAGAAGAAGAAGAAGAGAAGAAGAAGAAAAAGAAGAAGAAGAAGAAGAAGAGAAGAAGAAGAAGAAGAAAAAGAAGAAGAAGAAGAAGAAGAAAAAGAAGAAGAAGAAGAAGAAGAAGAAGAAGAATAAGAAGAAGAAGAAGAAGAGAAGAAGAAGAAAGAAGAAGAAGAAGAAAGAAGAAGAAGAAGAAGAAGAAGAGAAGAAGAAGAAGAAGAAGAAAGAAGAAGAAGAAGAAGAAGAAGAAGAAGAAGAAGAAGAAGAAGAAGAAGAAGAAGAAGAAGAAGAAGAAAGAAGAAGAAGAAAAGAAGAAGAAGAAGAGAAGAAGAAGAAGAAGAAGAAGAAGAAGAAGAAGAAGAAGAAAGAAGAAGAAGAAGAAGAAGAAGAGAAGAAGAAGAAGAAGAAGAAGAAGAAGAAGAAGAAGAAGAAGAAGAAAAAGAAGAAGAAGAAGAAGAAGAAGAAGAAGAAGAAGAAGAAGAAGAAGAAGAAGAAGAAGAAGAAGAAGAAGAAGAAGAAGAAGAAGAAGAAGAAGAAAGAAGAAGAAGAAGAAGAAGAAGAAGAAGAAGAAGAAGAAGAAGAAGAAGAAGAAGTAGAAGAAGAAGAAGAAGAAGAAGTAGAAGAAGAAGAAGAAGAAGCAGAATACTGAGAAATTGTAGGGCTTCTTGCTACCGTTCCAGCATGCTTATTTGTGAAGAGACGCCACAGCAAATTGTGGGTGTTGAATCAGAGTGCTCATGAGTGCATTCGCTGCGTTTATGCACACCACAGAGTGAAAGGTGGCTACTGCTTTCCTTAGTAGCATTATTATAAGTGAATGAGTGGGTACGTGAAAGCTGTGCCAAATCTCCCGCTCCTTACAGCCGGAGTGTCTCGACCGCATGGCGCCACAAACTAGAGACTAAAACAGGAAAATACATTTAATCGGAGAGGGAAAGTCGAGGCTGGGAGTAACTATCGGAGGCTGATTAGTTAAACGACACATTAGTCTTTCTTTGATGTCGGGAACCCACCTTTTAATGGCGGTTCATTTTAGAACAACAACACGCGCAAAACCTGCCTCGACAGGTGGCTAGAACCACCAACACTAAAAAACTCAATAAAAATAACAGCATGAATAGGAGTCGAAATTAAAAGTAATGTTATCTAGTCGAGGCTAGCTCCCTTGGTAGCGGTTGAACATGGCCAATCGAAATTGATGATGACGATGAAGCACTAGACCAGTGGTTCTCAACCTTTCTAATACCGCGACCCTTTAAAACAGTTCCTTTTTAGTTCGAGAGTTAGTCTCCACAAACAAAGTAGGTCAGTTTCATTTAACAACTTTGTTTGGCTGGTCCAATTTACTGGAGGTTACGGGTGTGTCCCGCTCTCATTTTTGGTTTCTGTGATGTCTTACATTAACGTTTTAATTCAGAGAAAGAGAATGCAAATGACATAGGTTGCAGCACTCTCTAGGGCGATTGCGTTAGACCCAGTTTGTCCATGTTTTTGTAGTGTTAAAAGCGCTGGCGTACTGAAATATACAACAAGCTATATCAGCGTCATTGCGGAACACTCACATAGCAGTCGCGAGTGTGTATATGGGCGGGCTCTGGGGAGACTAACGTCGAACCAACCCAGTTCCTCATGTTGTTCCTCAATATGTGTTTTCTGGTGAAAGGGTCGTTCGACCTACAAAAGGCTCGCAACTCACAGGTTGACAACCTCTGCACTAGACGAATAGATAAAAAGCCCAATCGAAAATGATAAAGGTACTCATCGTTGCTTTCTTGTGGTGGAAGATATGATAACAAATTAAGGTGAGTGAGGTTGCAATAGCTTAATGATAACATTTTCTCTGCAGAGGTGTAGGTAATAAAGATAAGAAATTTCAGATTTATGTTAATTACAGTTCGCCCAGTCCTCACTTCTGCCCGCGGTTTTACTTTGTGTCAGGGAAAAGACAGAATAGGGCAGGATAACCTGACTTAACCAGTACAATTTCCTGTTGCAAAATATCTCCTTCAAGTGCCTTGCCGACTGATATGGGCGATAACACAGCTCAACAACCTCTTTCACCATCTACTGTATAGCTAGGGCGCCGACAAAAAGAGAAAATTCTGAAAAAGAAGTTTATTGGGGTAGGGAGGGGGTGGGGGTTGGAAGGGCTGTTCAACTCCTTTATAATTTTCCAGGGGTGACGTGAAGCCTTTACAAATCTTGAGCTTTGTTTAAGTACTCAAAAATAATACTAATAATTAAATAATTAAAGTAAATATAACAGTATGTCTGAAGCATTTGAAAAGAAACTTGAAAAAAAAATATCGTCTATACTTGTTTATAGGGACCACTTAGTCCCCTAGCAAATTTGTTTAAGTGGTGGAGAGGGCTACCCCGCACCCGCCTACCCCGCCAGGTTCTGACATCCCTGCTGAGTGGCAGTTGGTGCATTGATTATTTTTTCCCCATGTATCCATGCACAATCGGCCCCAGCTAGAGCAGTTATCACTTCTCGTGTGTGGTTCTTTTCATACATGCATACACGTTGTAAGATGTTATTGTTGATTAGGCTAGGTACAATTAGGTCAACCACGCGGCAGATTTTAAGTACAAAGTACGCGCATTTTAGGGCAAGGGGTTTGCGCGTAAAAGGTTCAGACAGCGTCGTCTTAACATCCATCCATCCAGTGTTGCCACTTTGGATGTTTTACATCCAGATTTAGATGGTTTACCTTAAATTTAAATGGTGTTTTTGACGTTTAGATGGTAGATGTTTTTCTAGAATTTTTTCATTTGGAGTTGGATATTTTATAGATGTTTTTTTCTTTCAGCGTCAGTTTAATAATTACTGTGTAAAATATTTACTATATTCTTTTTTGGTCTGGCACGAACACTGTGACAATTGCGATTACTTAAACTTTGAACTCTCACAGGGGTCAATGCTAAAAAATCTGGCAGCCCCGGTACTGATTAAAAGCGCGCGTAAATCATACTAATTTTTTTTTAACCGTATCCTCACTGTGTTGACTTTGTGTTTCTTTTTCATGTGATTTAAAAAAAAATAATTGCTTACCTTCATATGTAGCTTTCAATTTGAAAAAAAAAAACATTTCAACGTGCTAAAAGTAGAGTATGAGTAAAAATTTTGGAAAGAGTGGCATGATGACAAAATTAAAGACTGGATGTTGGCAGTTTCTGGGGATGTGACAAAGGCTAGTTGTAAGTACTGCAGGTGTGGAATTAAAGCGAAAATACAAGACTTAAAGAGTCATGCAGAGACTAAAAAGCATAAAACTGCAGTTCCATTCAAAGATATTACACCGCTGATATCTTTTTTTCAGAACTACACTGATAAATGAATCATGAAAAGTTGAAGGATCGGTCGCAATGTTTTTTAAGTTACTGTGCAATTTCAAACTGTAACCATTTGATTGATTTGTTTAAAAACACTATTTTTTGACAGTAAAGTTATGGATGATGTGAAAATTTATCCGCAGCAAATGTACACATATTATAAGAAATATTTAATTTTCTCACTTTGAAAAAGATTTAATCAGTGATATGTCTACAAATAAATATACTTTATTATTAGACGAATCAAATGATATTCCTGTACGAAAAGTGCTTGGTTTGTAAATTATATATTACAGCAACAATGGAGACAAAGTAGTTTCTACATATCTAGGACTCGTTCAATTGGAAAAGTGTGATGCAGAAAGTATAGTTCAGGAACTAAAGAAACTTTTAATCAGCAAACGATTAGACTTGAAGAATTTGGCTGCAATTGTTACCAAAAATGCCTCGGTGATGGTTGGTAAAAACAATGGCGTTTATGCCAAGTTGAAGGAAGCTATCCCATCGTTAATCCTTATAAAATGTATGTGTCATTCATTGCAGCAAGTATTATCATATGCTTTTCTTCTTCTGCATTCATCTGAAAATTGGGCTGTGTCCGTTTACAGCGTGGCTGCGATATTTGCACCTTTTGGCCAACATATCTGACTTCTGCGGGCATTAGTTGACCGGGTTAGCCTTCCCGGACATGCTTCATCTGAATGTTACCAAGGAATTTGGAATACCTTATTGCTGAAACACATAACTGGTTTTCCAAATAATTTTGTCAGACAACAGCAATACATTACATACAGCCTTAAATTATGGTTCGACACCACTGAAAATTCTGTCACATTGCAAAACTAGATGGTTATCTCAACCAGCTGTTAAAAGAATTGTGAACCAATGGTTGGAGTTGAAGACACACTTTGAAATAACAAAACAAAGTGAAAAGTGCTACACAGCTGAAATACTATATGTAATGTAGTGTGCTGAAAGAAATTTTGCATTTCTTCTCTTTTTACAACTTATTCTAATGGAAGTGCAAAAAAGTTAACAAACTGTTCAAATTTAAACAGGTTGATAAAGTTAAATACCTTGACGATCTCACTTTGCTATTTTACTCAGTTGGTAAAGGACTGGTGTTGCAAACTTCTAAAGCTGATTTGCTATTTAGCTCCTACGCAATACCTTAAAAATCAAATCGAATCAAAAATTGATAATTTAAAAACAAAAGGACTGTTAACAGAAAATGAAGAGAACAACTTAAGAAAGCGCTGTGAAGATTTCCTTATCTCATTATTCAAGCAATTGAAGCAGTCTTCCTGAAAATCTCTATGTATTGAAACATATTTCACTCTTTTCATGTGAGCAACAACATACTTCAGCCAGTAAATACCTGAATATTGTAAAGTTATGAAATTTTTAGAGGCTACTGATAATAGTGTCGAGGAAGCAGAATATCAGTTAACCAAAATAAACTTATTTGAATGGACAAACAAAACAGAAACTGAAGGGTTTTGGAGTGAAGTGAGACAATTTAAAGATGCCTCATCACACAGTCCATTCTGTAAGCTCTTTGAATGTGCCATGTCTGCCATGATACTACCCCTCTCAAATGCTGACGTAGAAAGAGTTTTCAGTGCTATGAATTATATCAAATCTAACCTAAGAAATAGGATGAAACTTGACCTCTTGACAATAAAATTCGGTCTGATGAGAGTAGGAAAATGCTGTTCCACTTGTCAGGTCCCTGACTGTGTAATAAAAGAAATTGGAACAGCTAATAAAAAGACAAATTATAAATACAATCTTTATACCGACATTAGGTTATCAATGTCAGACTTGGACATTAACAAAAGAACACTAGAGAAGACTAACCACCTGTGAAATGAGATGTTTGAGAATGGCTGCGAATAAAACCAGAAGAGATCGAGTGAGAAACGATGTGATTACAAGAACTATTGGAACCATACCCATCGTTAAATTTATCGAGAAGCAAAGAATGAAATGGTTTGGTCACCTAATGAGAATGGAACCAACGATGCCAGCATCAAGAGCATACAACATGAAAATCGAAACACCAAGAGGCAGGGGAAGACCAAGAAGAAGATGGATTGAAGGAGTCACGGACAACTTGAGACTTCATAACATCACGGCATATGAAGCGACTGAGCGCGCCTTGGCTCGGTTGCCGATCATCTGATAGACTGCGACGCCTAGCGGCACAAGCAGATTTTGACAAAAGAAGAAGAAGAAGAAGGAACAGCTAAAGTATACCAGAATCATTTTGGATCTGAAGCTTCAACTTCATCATGCAAGCTAAGTTTATCTTGTGGATCTTGTGAGGGAGACATAAGTGAAGATGAGGACATGATTCTATAGGGTGTCATATCAATAGCTATGTAATTTGTGACTCTTTCCATTTGGATGTTTTTCTAGATGTTTTCCACACAAATTTAGATGTTTTTAGATATTTTTTGACTTTGTCCTGGATATTTTTTGTCAAAGAAAAGTGGCAACACTGCATCCATCCATCCATTTATGCAACAAGTGAAAAATCGACTACGTTCAACTTACTGCGAGCAGTATCGGTTATACCTGTGGTCAGGTTTCTTAACAGCGTTGTCTACGACAACCACTCTTCTTTGTCTTCTTTTCTACAGTGTCCCCCAGCGAAGTGTGTGTGTGGTTGGGTGGGGGGGGAGAGGGGGGGGGGGAGGAGTTGTGTAACGTTGGTCGATGAGCTCTGTCAAGAGCACTATTGAGACTGATGTTCATTTCTGTAAAGCTGTTCTTTATACCATCACTCTATGCCCTGTGACTCGCTGTGGCAGATAGTACCAGGACATTCTCGTTACGTCCAAACCACTTCATTTGTTGTTCTTTGATGACCAGTAAGAGTGGCTTTATTCCTGGCATTCGTCTGATTTCGTATTCTATCTTTCCTTGAAACTGCTTCAGCTCTTCTAAGGCATTTTATCTCTGTTGTCACAACCACTCGCAGGAATGAAATACGAATGGTAAATGGCGTCCCTTTACTCACACATATTAGCAGGAGGGGGAGGGGACATTGTGCTCGTTGGCCCCCCGGTTAGTGCTTAGGGAGCCATACCTTAAGACGGCACTGGGTTTAACACATGTTAAAGTTGTAAAATTTAGTTTCGTATCCTTTACATGACGTTGCAGAACCAACCCAAGCATTTTTGGGCTTTTATGGCTAGTTTTCTAGGCTAGTTTACGTCCAGTAGTTTGCCACTGCTCTCTGGGCGGTCGGCTTCTGGATACCACTGTCGAAACCAATGCAAGGCACAAGGCGTAACACATGTTCTATAAGAAGAAGAAAAAAAGCATTTCTACTGACAGGAACATACATAGCCATAATTGTTACATCCTCGTGTGGGTTCTGGTGTCCCATTAGAGGGAAAACAAGAATAGAACCACTGCTTCCACAACAAGCATGACGCAAGAGTCGACTAATTAGAGGCTTTCTTTGAAGTCGAACTGCATCTGCCTGAGAAGTAACGAACCAAGCTTCTGCATGTATACTCCAGGTCTGGAACAAAACTAAAGTAGAACTTTTACAGCCAGTGAACGCAAGGGAAGAAGAAGATCATTTCGCTATTCAAAATCTTTGTAATTTAATGAGTGAAATCGTTCAAATAGCACACAAGAATAACTTAGGGTTGAACCAACCAGTTGACAGTTCTTTTGCATCTCGGTCACTCATAATTTTTAGGCGTAATGGCTTTCCCGGCAGTATATTGTATGGCTCCCACTGCTATCGATCAGTTACTAGCATGGATGCAATCAAACGTCTGGTGTGGACCCGAGGGAGGGCTGCTGGCTATTCCTTGAGTGTCTAGAACAGATCACGGCGATTGCGATAGCAACATCTCGGCGACAAACACATCGTTGAAGCTGATCCCACAGGTGCTAAATGGAACTCGTGTCTCCAGACAGGGCTGGTTAAGGAATGTTGAGAACAGTGTTGGCAGTCAGGAACTGTGGGATCAACAGCGCAGACCTGTTGAAAAACAGACGTTTCGGCCTCCCACAATGGAAGGGTATGGGGTAAGAAAAAATAAATCGCACTGACATATCGTTGCGCATTTAAGAGCCCTTCAGTGTGTACTCCTTCCTTTGTAAATTATCATCCACCACACCACTGGACTTTCACCACCGTGCGACGCATCGTCATCGGCACAAAGTTGGTTGAATAAATAGTCATTTCGTCCAAGGTAGACCCCACGATGCCCATCATGACGCTGCAACAGAAAGAAAAATTGTATCATAAAACGAGATACGTCTGTATTGATTGTCGGCTGCCCAGGGACGATGCTGGTTGGCCTAAAGAAGCGGACACATGACGTCTTGGAGGCAATGATTGCGCAGCTAAGGGAGCTTTTGTAACCCTGCTTCTAAGGTGACGAGGCCGAAAAAAGGGATCCTCAGCTCTTGCCACTTTGGGTCGTCCATTGCGATGCCGGTCTTCATCGGGGCCAGTGGCTTGGAACCAGTGCCAAAGTCGACTGATGGTACTCTGATGCATGTTTAGGCAGGCCGAATTTGACTTTCGCAGTCAGCCGATATCAGTGTTCCTTAAATTTATCGACGCCATACATGTTTGCAAGAAAATGAACTGAATGTTTTGGTGTAATGTTATCCTTTGATAGGGTTTCAGTTGCGTAGTCAGTGAGTAGTGTTCACCCAAATTTGTGTTGCTTTCTCGTGCCCGCATCCTGACATATACTACAAAATATGGCCATTACACAGCTGACAACTGCATTGTAAAGAATAAAAAAAAAACTCAAACAGTTCTTGCTAACATGTCAATTTGACATCGTAAACAGCATTTAAGTCTGCTTTTTATATACCCGAGTACAATATTTTATTTACAAACTAATTTTTAAAAAAAAGGATCATCAGATAACTGTGCGATGCAAGCTTTTTTTTTTTTTTTTAAAATATTCACATATTTGGCTAAACAAAATGGGTGGAACGACTCTTTCACAGGGGTCGCCAAAAATCACAGGAAAACATATTTATTGAAGTTATGAAGTAGCAACGAATTCACATACTCGGCGAAACACAACATTCGTATACTTGGTTAAACACCTTAACATTAACCTGCTCAGCTAAATGGGAGACGCTGACGTCTAACGGCTAAACGCTCGCCTGCAAAACGGAATATCCTGGTTCGGGACCTGATGGAGGCGGGCTTTTTCAAACACGGCCTTAGCTCCTGTGACTACTCCGCCTTGAGTGGCTACTAGATATAGTTAAAGGTAGTAAAGTCGGCCGGCGTGATTTTGGCCACATCACCAATCGAATGCCGGTTTGTCTATAAAATATAGGTCTAGCCCTACACGCCCAATATGCATGAAGGTGTGGAAGAGTGTCCTTTATATATATATATATATATATATATATATATATATATATATATATATATATATATAACTTTGCTAGCCGAATAAAGGACATTTACGTACTCAGCTACACACAGGACGATTACATGCTGGACTTATCACCGGACATTTCATATAGGATGTTTCCTGCTTTCCGGTTGAGGCAGCACAGGTAGAAATAAAGAAAAATAGGTCCTACGCCAAATATAAGCCCTATGTTGATATTTTGAAATTCTCCGTGTGGGTTCCGTGGCCCTATTATATGGAAAATTAGAATAGACCGACTGCCTACCCAAAAACATGTCGTAAGAGTCGAAGTTTTTGGGAGCTTCCACTGAAGTCTGGGCACATCTGCCTGAGAGGAAAGGAACCAGCAGTCTGAATACAAATGAGTCAGATTTGTAAAACGAATGCACAAGCAACACTCAGGTTCTGGAACAGGACTGCAGTCCAGAAGTGGATAAACAGCCAGAACTTTCCGCTGGAGTTTACAGCTGGTGAACGCTAGACAGTCCCTCACTGACAGAGGACTGGAATGGAACAAAGCCAGAAAGAAAACTGCTGATAGAGACGTCTAGCGATCTCTCTGGCAAACCTCTACACCCCAAGGTAGAAGAGGAGCGACTAAGTAAGTAAGTATAAGAACTCTAGGAAAATATTCCATAACTCTCGCCATTTTAGCCCTAGCCCACCGGTTCTCAACCTGTGGTTCGCGACCTGTTTTTCTGTGTGGGTCCAACGACCCTTTCACAGGGGTAGCCGAAGATCATCGAAAAACGCATTTTTATTAAAGTTATGAGGTAGCAACGAACATTTTTTTTTTAATGTTTGGGGGTCGCCACAACACGAGGAACTGCATTGTCGTGTCGCAGCACTAGGAAGCCCGAGAGCCACCACCCTAGCCGAAATTTAAGGCCCGGTGAAGACTATCAACCAGCCGAACTGCTCCTATTTCTCCTTTGGGACACACGACGGGCGTGTTAACTCTAAAGTAATGAATGCATAACACTTGGAACATTTAGTTGCATATCTTTTACAGGACGTTGCAGAACCAACCCCAACAGCCCCTTGCTGTAGTGTAGTTTCTTTAGGCAAATTTACGTCCAGTAGTTTGCCATCCCTTCTGGACGGTCAGCCCCCTGATACCACTGTAGAAACCAATGCAAGGCGCATGGTCCGCAGCTGGGATCGAACCTGGCACCCCGACATTACGAAGCGTTCGCATCGACTTAGCCACAAAGCCGACAAATAACTTTTACATTATTGCTTTAAATAAATCATATTTTAAATTGTATTTATTAAGAAAGCCGGATGGCGTTTTTTGAGCGAACATAATACATACAGTCTTTGTCTTATTCTAAGGAAAACACAATACAATAGTTATAGAACGCGATAAAACGGCTACTAATAAATGGTAATTATTCGTCACATGATGCTTGAACAGTATAGAGGAATTAACATGCTATTGAAGAATCACAAAGTAGAGCTTAGGAAGAGGCCTAAACGAAGAAAGCAAGCACGTCATTGCAATATTAACATACAACAAATACCATTTTCGGAAGTGCAAGAAACAGACACTTATAAAGATACCATTAACTAATTACATGCGACACTGCATTAAGTCACTGACACTGGGAGATCCGCCAAAGATAACCTTAAAGAATTGACTGGGGGGAAAACAATATATCACACGAACAAACATTTCTATTTAAGGAATACGTGTTGTAAAGCAAAAAATAAATATGTTAAGCTACTTATTAAAATTTAATAGCTATAAATACAGTGTCATGAATGATGGATGATAGCACTATGAATATTTTATGTGTCTGAAAGAATAACATTAACCCCCCCCCCCCCTCGTCCGCACATTGTGAAATATAAAAATACTAGGTCAGGCTTTGTCAAAATCCATTGTGTGATATAATAATAGAAACGAATTATTTCATTTACAACACAGAATAGTATTAGAATAAATGTAATAAAAACACTAATTTAAAATGATAGAAAGAAGAAGAGGAGAAGAAGTAGTAGTAGTAGTAGTGGTACTGGTGGTGGTGGTGGTGGTGGTGGTGGTAGTGGAGGAGGAATATAAGGACAAAGACGTTGACGAAGAAGAAAAACGAAAAAGAGGCAGGGAGGTTACATACAATAAGAAGCAGCAGCAGCAGACGACGACGACAAAGAAAAAGAAAAAGAAGAGGAGGGGAAGCAAACCGAAAGAAAGAAAACGATGATGAAGTTCTCTTTCATATAAATATCCCATATCCTCTAACGCAATTGTCGACAGCACCTCTCCCTCCAGGAACTAACCCTCTCATTAACCATATTTCAAAACATCAGTGAAGTTGAATTCTAATAATGAGAATCAATCCTCAGAAGACACAAATATTGTCCATAGGGAGAAAGAAACATAAACCAAATAGTGCAGTAGAGGGCAAAGGCATTAATCAGGCATCTGAGTTTAAATATCTGGGAACAGCATTCACTTAAGATGGGGCAAACAAAAACCTGGGACAGCCACCCCCCTAACCCCCCCCCCCCCCCCCCTCACACACACAGCATAAGACAATCACAGTCAGCACAAAGAAGCACCACACACAACGAATATTCACCCCTACTGACGCTACCAGTGCCAGACTTGGTCATTTACAACAAACCATCAACTAAAATAAGAAACCATAGAAACAAGATGTCAGAGAAAAGCTGCAGGAGTGACCAGAAGAGATAAACTCAGAAATGAAGTCATAAGAGAAAACGTCGGCACAGAATCAGTCTCTTTTCTAAAGAGTCGAGGAACCAGCTGTCTTTACAGTAACAGAAGAAAATTTAGTGGGTAAATATAGTCAGCCAACTGGATCAATCAAAAATAGTCAAGGAAAGGTACTTACTAACACTAAAGATAAAATGGACAGATGGGTTGAATATTTTGAAATGCTCCTAAATAGACTAGGCCCAGAGGTTCCCCCAGATATTCAGCCTTTAGAAATGGAACTTGATATCAACTGTGAGATACCATCCAAAGAGGAAATTAGAAAAGCTATAAATTTTCTCAAGGAAGGAAAGGCGACAGGCGCAGATGGTATCCCAGCTGAAGCCATCAGGACCAACATAAACACATCAACAGAATTGCTACATAGATTATTCAGTAAAGACTTGGAGACAAGAAATACCAACAGACTGGAGAGAAGGATATCTTGTGAAACTGCCCAAAAAAGGTGATCTACAGGAGTGTGAAAACTATACAGGAATTATGTTGCTGTCAGTTCCTGGAAAAATATTAAGTAGAATTATTTTGGAAAGATTAAAAGATGCTATTGATAAAATGCTAAGAGATGAGCAGCCAGGTTTTCGGTCAAACAGATCCTGTACTGATCAGATAGCCGCATTACGTAGTAGTAAAGGCAACATATAAAGACATGAAATGTCGAGTTCTTCATGAGGGAAAGCTAACAGATGCATTTGAAATAAAAACAGGTGTGCGACAGGGATGTCTTTTGTCGCCTCTCTTATTTTTACTGGCTATAGACTGGACTATGAAAACAGTAAGTGCTAACACCAAGAATGGAATTCAGTGGACCCCTACAAAACAGCTTGATGATCTGGACTTCGCTGATGATATTGCTCTTCTGTCCCATTCACGGAATCAGATGCAAGATAAATTAAATATACTTAATGCGAGATCACAGCAGCTTGGTCTGAAAATCCATAAAGGAAAGACAAAGATAATGAGAATAAATCAGGTAAATAGTAATGTGATTTCTCTTAATGGCACCCCACTCTAAGACGTGGAGTCGTACACCTATTTAGGCAGTAATGTAGATAAAGATGGTAGAACTGATAGAGATATAAAAATAAGAATACAAAGGCAAGAGGGGCTTTTATAGCACTAGGGAATTTGTGGAGGTCAAAAGAAATTAAAAGAAATACAAAACTAAAAATTTTTAATTCTAATGTCAAATCAGTACCATTGTATGGGGCGGAAACACGGAGAACAACCAAGGCAATTACTAATAAATTACAGACATTAATTAACTGGTGCCTGCGCAGAATAGAGGGAATAAAATGGTATGATAGAATAACTAATGTAGAACTTTGGGAGAGAACTAAACAGGCTCCGGTGGATCAGGAAGTGAGGAAAAGACGCTGGCGTTGGATAGGGCACACACTGAGAAAACAGGAGAACAGCATAACTAGAATGTCATTGCATTGGAACCCACAGGGGCATAGGAATAAAGGAAGGCCAAAAAACACATGGAGAAGAGAGCTGGAGAATGAGGTTAGAAAGATTGGGAGGACATGGGGAGAGCTCCAGGTAATGGCGAAGGATAGAACGACTTGGCGTGAGTTGGTTGAGGGCCTATGCTCCATTGGGGGATAGAAAGGCAGAAGAAGAAGAAGAAGACTGACGCTACCAGTGCCAGACTTGGTCATTCACAACAAACCATCAACTAAAATAAGAAACCATAGAAATAAGATGTCAGAGAAAAGCTGCAGGAGTGACCAGAAGAGATAAACTCAGAAATGAAGTCATAAGAGAAAACGTCGGCACAGAATCAGTCTCTTTTCTAATGAGTCGAGGAACCAGCTGTCTGCTTACAAATAAGCCAGATCTGTAAGATGGATGCGCATGCAAAACGGCACTGTTTGGAACAAGACCAAAGTCCAGAACTGGACGAACAACGGGTACTTTCCGCAAGTTACAGCCGGTGAACACAGAGAAGAAAAAGAAGACTTTATTGGGTCAAATCAGTTAAACAAGGGACCCAATAAACATTGTTTGTTTGTTTCTAAGGAAGTAAGTACATTTAACCCCACCAGGACATCACACAGAGCGATAAACACTCCGTGACACAAGGTACCACCAGGCGGATGTGGATCACCCGTGGAGAGATCCCGGGAACCCCGTTTAACCATTAGGTTATATTAGGGCCCCTGGCAGCCGACAGGGTGGAGCCAGTGTTGCCACTTTGGATGTTATATCTCCAGATTTAGATGTTTTCTTTGCATTTAGATGGCGTTTTTGACATTTAGATGGTAGATGTTTTCTAGATGTTTTTCATTTGGAGTGAATTTATCAAATCTAACCTAAGAAACAGGATGAAATTGGACCTTTTAAATGCTATCTTGACAATAAAATTCGGCCTGATAAGAGTAGGATAAGGCTGTTCCACTTATCAGCTCCCTGATTGAGTATTAAAAGAAATTGGAACAGCTAACGCATAACAGAGTCATTTTGGATCTGAAGCTTCAACTTCATCATCCAAGCTAAGTTTATCCTGTGAATCTTGTAAGGCAGACTTCAGTAAAGACGAGGACACGATTCTATAGGATAAGTCATATCAATTGCTATATAATTTGTGACTCTTTCCATGTGGATGTTTTTTTTTAGGTGTGTTTAACGCAAATTTAGATATTCTCTGACTACGTTTTTGATGTTTTTTGCCAAAGAAAAGTGGCAAAACTGGGTGGAGCTTCATAATAACAAAAATTGCATCCCACAAGAGGACGACTTATATATCAATATTCTAAGGAACGAGTGGGTGGGTCGTTTCGCCGACAGGGACTTTGAACTTTCGAGCTGCCCCATTTATTGCTTGTGTCAATCCCCAAGTAGCGTTTTATGTTAATATATGTCTAAAATGGAAACTTGCGTAGTCGAAACGGCGCTGCACATTGTTGATGATATAATAATGAATGCAGTTCTAGCCAGGCTGACTTCTGCCATAAACCTATCACAGAGGACGCCACTTGTCCACAAGTTATCCAACTTGTGTCGGAGGTCGCAGGAATTTCACGCTTCCCGCAGACGATGAAATGACGGGAATGGCTGAATTGATTAAGTGGGAGACTCAAACTGCCGGGGTAAGTGTTAGAACAGGCGTCAGGGAAATATGTCAAAGGGACATTTTGCTAAGGGGGGAATTCAATCTAGGTGAAGTGCCGTTGTTTATGTGAAGAGCACTTGGTGGCTGGCTGAGGTATGCTGTCATACAATCACCGGCAGACGGGAAAGTGTCAACTAGGGAGCGTGTACAACAGAAGAAACCGGTTGAATGTGACTAACTAAAAAAAAAAAAGGATAGAACGATGTTCGTCGTGTGGGTTGCGGGGCCTCATTGTGGGTAAAACAAGAACAGTCTCACTGCTTCCCCAACAAGCATGTCGTAGGAATTAACTATCTGGGGCATCAATGGAAGTCGGAGTACATCTGCCTGAGAGGCAAGGAAACAAGAGTCTGCATAAAAATAAGTAGGTGAAGGCAAAGAAGAAAAAGAACGGCGTGATGCATGAGGATATTTGGGAGCAAAAAAGGCGACGAGTCTAATGAGAGTTGGCGACAGTGAACCTCTGTTGTAATTAGGAATATATCGCGGTAAAGCCCCAATAACTTCCCTAGTGCGACTCTTAAACTACTGACCAGAAACTACTAGAGCGGTTTTTGTTTTTGGTATTTTTTTTTTTTTTTTTTGGGTGCGTTTTTTTTTGTATTTTTTTTGTTTTTGCATGTGTTTTTTTTTTTGGTGTCAGTTTTTTTTTTTTTTGGTATGTGTTTTTTTTTTTTGTATGTGTTTTTTTTAAACATGTTCGCCAGAGGAATGAAACCATAGAATTCTATGATCACGAAATTCTCAACCGCATTCATTAACCTCTAAACCGCAGCGATTCACATATCATGATATCAGTCAACCAGAAGGTCCTTTACAGAACGTCGCTCTCGCCACGATACGCCGGACAGTCTTTCTTCCTCTAGCTAATGCTTCGAGCTTGTGTGCTTTCATACCCAGTACATCTTCAGTGTCCTATATATGCGTGTACTGTTTGTTCTGCATATGTCTCGCCTTTTCCCGAAAATATCCCCCCCCCCCCCTCCACCCCACTTTTTTCACCGTCCTTTCCAGACGACAAAAGAAGGGAAGAAGAAACAGAGGAAAAATAAGAGAAGGGGAATGAACGAACAAACGAAACATTAGTTTCCAAGAGTCACAACAGGACCATGATCGGATCCACTGTTGTCGTCCGGTCCGAAGGTCTTGGGTTCACACTGGGCGGATTTATAAAGAAATGGGAACTGACACAGCCTTAAACGGGCACGACGCAGTATCCTGGGAAATAATGGCGATTGTCGTAATGTCGACTATATCACTCATTGAGTGCCAAGTGGTCAATACAGCATGAGTCTAGAATTATATGCGACTGGCGTAAAATGTTGACCGCATCCTCATTTAGTGCCGAGGGGTCAATACAGCATGAGTCCAGAATTATATGCGACTGGCGTACACTGGGTGTTCTGTTTGCTTTTCCACAGGGCAATGGCTATGTTGTCTACTATGTACTCTGATTTCTACTTCTGTCTACACATGTCGATCATTTAATGAAGTGCCATCTTCACAATGAATTTTGGCTGCAGTGGATCTCCATCAAAGTTTCTCGCACTGTAGGTCAAAGGGCAGAATGTTAAACAGGCTTCCGTGCTCAGTTTGTAACCCTTTGAAGGTTTGAACAACGAATCAACATCATGGCACACGGGTAGTTACCCATAAGTGCTCCGTTCCTCTTCTAACTCAAGCCTGAGTCCGAAGAATCCCAGCGCAGAGCAAGGATCCTGTAATACTTTGGGTAGATTTGTAACTCTAAACTTTAACCGGGCAGCGCCGTTAGGCTACTCTTTTCGATTTCCAACAGCCAAGGGATTTTGTATGTGCGCTACAATGCACACGGGCGTGCGATCTCACTACCCAGAGACCATGAGGAATTACTAGAAGTCCATGTGAAAAAATCCTAGCCCTTACCAGGGATTAAAGCTGGAACCTTTAGTACTCGAGGTGGACATCATGCCTCCAGCCCCCTCAACCCTCTGAAGAAAAGAAACCTACCCACATAGGGCTGCATGTAACAACACGTGGTTGGTGAAACCGTTACGAGTGCTCTAATTATAACTTCTTTGGAGGTTGAACAGACTATTTGGGAGCTGCCTAGTAGGTTTGCTACCCACAGTGCATTCTTTTAAAAAATCAGCATAGTAGGATGAAGCTTAAGGTGGCAGCCCGGAGTTAATAAACTGATGGATCGATCAAGTTCGCACTATGTAAACAGTCCCAGACTGCTATTCGTCGATGTCTTGGTGGTGTTTTCCTGTAAAAAGAAAACATTCAATAACTAGCCCATCGTCCACCTGTATGATGAAAACATCAAAAAACTAGCTCATCGTCCACCTGTATGATGAAAACATCCAATAACTAGTTCATCGTCCACCTATATGATGAAAACATTCAATAACTAGCTCATCGTCCACCTGTATGATGAAAACATTCAATAACTTGCTCATCGTCCACCTGTATGATGAAAACATGCAATAACTAGCTCATCGTCCACTTGTAAGATGAAAACATGCAATAACTATCTCATCGTCCACCTGTATGATGAAAACATCCAATAACTAACTCATCGTCCACCTGTATGATGAAAACATCCAATAACTAGCTCATCGTCCACTTGTATGATGAAAACATGCAATAACTAGCTCATCGTCCACCTGTATGATGAAAACATCCAATAACTAGCTCCTCGTCCACCTGTATGATGAAAACATGCAATAACTAGCTCATCGTCCACCTGTATGATGAAAACATGCAATAACTAGCTCATCGACCACTTGTATGATGAAAACATCCAATAACTAACTCATCGTCCACCTGTATGATGAAAACATCCAATAACTAGCTCATCGACCACTTGTATGATGAAAACATCCAATAACTAACTCATCGTCCACCTGTATGATGAAAACATCCAATAACTAGCTCATCGTCCACTTGTATGATGAAAGCATCCAATAACTAGCTCATCGTCCACCTGTATGATGAAAACATGCAATAACTAGCTCATCGTCCACTTGTAAGATGAAAACATGCAATAACTAGCTCATCGTCCACCTGTATGATGAAAACATTCAATAACTAGCTCATTGTCCACCTGTATGATGAAAACATTCAATAACTAGCTCATCGTCCACTTGTATGATGAAAACATCCAATAACTAGCTCATCGTCCACCTGTATGATGAAAACATCCAATAACTAGCCCATCGTCCACCTGTATGATGAAAACATCCAATAACTAGCTCCTCGTCCACCTGTATGATGAAAACATTCAATAACTAGCTCATCGTCCACGTGTATGATGAAAACATTCAATAACTAGCTCATCGTGAACCAGTATGATGAAAACATTCAATAACTAGCTTATCGTCCACCGGTATGATGAAAACATCCAATAACTAGCTCATCGTCCACTTGTATGATGAAAACATTCAATAACTAGCTCATCGTCCACGTGTATGATGAAAACATTCAATAACTAGCTCATCGTCCACGAGTATGATGAAAACATTCAATAACTAGCTCATCGTCCACGTGTATGATGAAAACATTCAATAACTAGCTCATCGTGAACCAGTATGATGAAAACATTCAATAACTAGCTCATCGTCCACCGGTATGATGAAAACATCCAATAACTAGCTCATCGTCCACTTGTATGATGAAAACATTCAATAACTAGCTCATCGTCCACGTGTATGATGAAAACATTCAATAACTAGCTCATCGTGAACCAGTATGATGAAAACATTCAATAACTAGCTCATCGTGAACCAGTAAGATGAAAACATGCAATAACTAGCTCATCGTCCACTTGTATGATGAAAACATTCAATAACTAGCTCATCGAACACCTGAATGATGAAAACATCCAATAACTAGCTCATTGTCCACCTGTATGATAAAAACATCCAATGACTAGCTCATCGTCCACCTGTATGATAAAAACATTCAAAAAAGTACTTATTGGCAATCATTGACGGGGAAACAAACGAAATTTATTTTCAAAGGGTTACAAATTGGGCACACAGCCCATCTTACTTTCGCGCCTTACATAGAGATAAAAAGACACACTGGACACAATACAGTTTCAAAGCTATAACTCCGTGTGTGGGTTCTGTTGCCCCATTTTGGAGGAATATAACAGACCCACTGTGCCCTAACAATCATGTCGTAAAAGGCGACTAAGAAGGGGTGTTTCCAGCGAAGTCAGAGTACATCTGCATGAGAGGCGGGAATCACCAGTCTTGATACAAACGTATGCAAACGGATGTGCACGCAAAACTCAGTTCTGGAACAAGACCAGAGTTCGAAGTGGACAAACAATCAAAACTGCCCGCGGGAGTTTACAGCCGGTGGTTGCTATGAAGGAGAGGCAGCTTGAGTGACCACACCTGAGACCAACCCTGTCATAACCCGATGACACTGAACTAACGATTATGCGGTACAGAGAAGTTCGTGTCTCGCCACCGTCAACGTTGATTTATTATTAACACCATCATCATCATCATGTGCCATGCCAACTGGCGTAGGCGCTCATGTATCTCTACAGAACACGATCCCTGGTTGACTGGAACAGTTCTCTCGATAATATCCCTCCATGCCATCGTTTCAGCCCATCCAGCATCATCTCTCTCGATAATATCCCTCCATGCCATCGTTTCAGCCCATCCAGCATCATCTCTCTTGATAATATCCCTCCATGCCATCGTTTCAGCCCATCCAGCATCATCTCTCTTGATAATATCCCTCCATGCCATCGTTTCAGCCCATCCAGCATCATCTCTCTTGATAATATCCCTCCATGCCATCGTTTCAGCCCATCCAGCATCATCTCTCTCGATAATATCCCTCCATGCCATCGTTTCAGCCCATCCAGCATCATCTCTCTTGATAATATCCCTCCATGCCATCGTTTCAGCCCATCCAGCATCATCTCTCTCGATAATATCCCTCCATGCCATCGTTTCAGCCCATCCAGCATCATCTCTCTCGATAATATCCCTCCATGCCATCGTTTCAGCCCATCCAGCATCATCTCTCTTGATAATATCCCTCCATGCCATCGTTTCAGCCCATCCAGCATCATCTCTCTTGATAATATCCCTCCATGCCATCGTTTCAGCCCATCCAGCATCATCTCTCTTGATAATATCCCTCCATGCCATCGTTTCAGCCCATCCAGCATCATCTCTCTTGATAATATCCCTCCATGCCATCGTTTAAGCCCATCCAGCATCATCTCTCTTGATAATATCCCTCCATGCCATCGTTTCAGCCCATCCAGCATCATCTCTCTTGATAATATCCCTCCATGCCATCGTTTCAGCCCATCCAGCATCATCTCTCTCGATAATATCCCTCCATGCCATCGTTTCAGCCCCATCCAGCATCATCTCTCTTGATAATATCCCTCCATGCCATCGTTTCAGCCCATCCAGCATCATCTCTCTTGATAATATCCCTCCATGCCATCGTTTCAGCCCATCCAGCATCATCTCTCTTGATAATATCCCTCCATGCCATCGTTTCAGCCCATCCAGCATCATCTCTCTTGATAATATCCCTCCATGCCATCGTTTCAGCCCATCCAGCATCATCTCTCTTGATAATATCCCTCCATGCCATCGTTTCAGCCCATCCAGCATCATCTCTCTTGATAATATCCCTCCATGCCATCGTTTCAGCCCATCCAGCATCATCTCTCTTGATAATATCCCTCCATGCCATCGTTTCAGCCCATCCAGCATCATCTCTCTCGATAATATCCCTCCATGCCATCGTTTCAGCCCATCCAGCATCATCTCTCTTGATAATATCCCTCCATGCCATCGTTTCAGCCCATCCAGCATCATCTCTCTTGATAATATCCCTCCATGCCTTCGTTTCAGCCCATCCAGCATCATCTCTCTCGATAATATCCATCCATGCCATCGTTTCAGCCCATCCAGCATCATCTCTCTCGATAATATCCATCCATGTCATCGTTTCAGCCCATCCAGCATCATCTCTCTCGATAATATCCCTCCATGCCATCGTTTCAGCCCATCCAGCATCATCTCTCTTGATAATATCCCTCCATGCCATCGTTTCAGCCCATCCAGCATCATCTCTCTCGATAATATCCCTCCATGCCATCGTTTCAGCCCATCCAGCATCATCTCTCTTGATAATATCCCTCCATGCCTTCGTTTCAGCCCATCCAGCATCATCTCTCTTGATAATATCCCTCCATGCCATCGTTTCAGCCCATCCAGCATCATCCCTCTTGATAATATCCCTCCATGCCATCGTTTCAGCCCATCCAGCATCATCTCTCTCGATAATATCCCTCCATGCCATCGTTTCAGCCCATCCAGCATCATCTCTCTTGATAATATCCCTCCATGCCATCGTTTCAGCCCATCCAGCATCATCTCTCTTGATAATATCCCTCCATGCCATCGTTTCAGCCCATCCAGCATCAGCTCTCTTGATGATATCCCTCCATGCCATCGTTTCAGCCCATCCAGCATCAGCTCTCTTGATGATATCCCTCCATGCCATCGTTTCAGCCCATCCAGCATCATCTCTCTTGATAATATCCCTCCATGCCATCGTTTCAGCCCATCCAGCATCATCTCTCTTGATAATATCCCTCCATGCCATCGTTTCAGCCCATCCAGCATCATCTCTCTTGATAATATCCCTCCATGCCATCGTTTCAGCCCATGCAGCATCATCTCTCTTGATAATATCCCTCAATGCCATCGTTTCAGCCCATCCAGCATCATCTCTCTTGATAATATCCCTCCATGCCATCGTTTCAGCCCATCCAGCATCATCTCTCTCGATAATATCCCTCCATGCCATCGTTTCAGCCCATCCAGCATCATCTCTCTCGATAATATCCCTCCATGCCATCGTTTCAGCCCATCCAGCATCATCTCTCTTGATAATATCCCTCCATGCCATCGTTTCAGCCCATCCAGCATCATCTCTCTCGATAATATCCCTCCATGCCATCGTTTCAGCCCACCCAGCATCATCTCTCTCGATAATATCCCTCCATGCCATCGTTTCAGCCCATCCAGCATAATCTCTCTTGATAATATCCCTCCATGCCATCGTTTCAGCTCATCCAGCATCATCTCTCTCGATAATATCCCTCCATGCCATCGTTTCAGCCCATCCAGCATCATCTCTCTCGATAATATCCCTCCATGCCATCGTTTCAGCCCATCCAGCATCACCTCTCTTGATAATATCCCTCCATGCCATCGTTTGAGCCCATCCGGCATCAGCTCTCTTGATAATATCCCTCCATGCCATCGTTTCAGCCCATCCAGCATCATCTCTCTCGATAATATCCCTCCATGCCATCGTTTCAGCCCATCCAGCATCATCTCTCTTGATAATATCCCTCCATGCCATCGTTTTTCAGCCCATCCAGCATCATCTCTCTCGATAATATCCCTCCATGCCATCGTTTCAGCCCATCCAGCATCATCTCTCTCGATAATATCCCTCCATGCCATCGTTTCAGCCCATCCAGCATCATCTCTCTTGATAATATCCCTCCATGCCATCGTTTTTCAGCCCATCCAGCATCATCTCTCTTGATAATATCCCTCCATGCCATCGTTTCAGCCCATCCAGCATCATCTCTCTTGATAATATCCCTCCATGCCATCGTTTCAGCCCATCCCAGCATCATCTCTCTTGATAATATCCCTCCATGCCATCGTTTTCAGCCCATCCAGCATCATCTCTCTTGATAATATCCCTCCATGCCATCGTTTCAGCCCATCCAGCATCATCTCTCTTGATAATATCCCTCCATGCCATCGTTTCAGCCCATCCAGCATCATCTCTCTTGATAATATCCCCTCCATGCCATCGTTTCAGCCCATCCAGCATCATCTCTCTTGATAATATCCCTCCATGCCATCGTTTCAGCCCATCCAGCATCATCTCTCTTGATAATATCCCTCCATGCCATCGTTTCAGCCCATCCAGCATCATCTCTCTTGATAATATCCCTCCATGCCATCGTTTCAGCCCATCCAGCATCATCTCTCTTGATAATATCCCTCCATGCCATCGTTTTAGCCCATCCAGCATCATCTCTCTTGATAATATCCCTCCATGCCATCGTTTCAGCCCATCCAGCATCATCTCTTTTGGGCTGCCTCACCCCTCTTGCCACTGATCTTTCCAGCTATCACGATGTTTTCCAATGCCTCTTTCACATTACTTGGCCAAAGAAAAGTGTTTTGTGGGTAACGAACAGACAGATTGGTGGATCTGCATCACTTGGTGGTTAATTAATACATAACAAGGCAGATGTTGTCAAGGCCCTTTGGGGACAAGCAACAGAATCAGTAGAGAAAGAAGATTATTATGTAGTTCCGGTGAGGTTCACATTTCTTCTGCCTCCAAGCCTTCTCTTTCTAGTTTGCAAGGTCTGTCTAAACATTTACCCTCCATCGTCTTCTTGGTCTGCCTCGTGGTCTACGACCGTTCATATTCCTTGTGTATACAGTTTTTTACTTTCTGTCATATGATATTCTTTCAATATACAACTCTTGTATATTCCAAATTTTGCTCAGCTGTTTGTCGAAAAAACGAATATATGATCTATTGTTTATCTGTTCTGTCGAAAACCGGCTTGGTAATCTCCCAATATGTCTTCATCTTTACTCTGTTTAGCAGTACCACCAATAGTATCTTATAGCTTGTAGATAATAATGATATCCCTTTACAATATATATATATATATATATATATATATATATATATATATATATATATATATATATATATATATATATATATATATATATATATGTTCAATATACCTCGGAATTCGAACATAAACAGTTCAAATTCTAAAATCGTTCATTGAAACTAAATCTGTATGTTGCAGAGCCTGACAAACTCAAACTGTAACACACATTTTCCTAAACACAAACAGTTTAAAAACAGTAACACGTGAAAACCATACTGAAATACAAACATAAATAAATAAAAGATACAAACACATTGTATTTACTGTACCTTGATCAAACCAGAGACGCAGCACTGAGAAGTAGAAGGTGAAAGGTGGAGTTATGGAGATTATTGCTTGAGGGGTGAGTCACCTTCCATTAAAACATCAGGCATTCTTTGAATGTTGAATTGCGAATCGACGTCACAGCCATCGGGACACCCCCATAAGCGCTCCGTCCCCATCTTCAGCTGTAAACGAAGAGTTCCAATTCCGATAGCACCAGTACCTTTCTGATTGTATATCCGTTTCGTCCTTGCCTTGAGTATTGAGCGCCATTCTCCTCAGACCGTAATGATCTATTTGCGCTTCCGCACTGTTCACTCGCCCCCAGAGGACGCCCACAACGTCTAGCTTGTCATACATCAATTCACCACCAAGTGGTGCAGAACCGACCAGTCTATCTGCCTGTTCATTTCCCAACACACCGGCATAACCTGGAGAGAATATCCAAAGGATAGTAGCTACCCGGGACCTCTGAAGTGATGCCTGTCTCCAGCTTTCTCACCATGCTCTGTGAGAATCCTTTCTGGTGTTTCACATCGTAATCTTTCATCATGTGTAGAGGGTTCTGGGTCACTAGTTTTTGTTGACAGCCAGCGTGTCACAGTGCTCTGGTGTCGGTAACCATTTTAAATTTTTCTAAAATGTTCGATAAAAATAACTAGAACTCTTAAGGTGCCACATTCTGCAATAACTATCTATCCTGATCTTCTTTTACCCCACCAGGATATCAAGCGATAAACACCCGATGACACAAAGTGCCACCATGTGGATGAGGATCACCCGTGGAGAGGTCCCAGAAACCGCCTACAGCCATTAGATCATATTTATGGCCAGGCTATATTGCGGCCCCAAATAACGAAAAATTGCTTCCCACAAAGGAATGACAAGATGAGCAAAAAGCGAAATATTCTGCAATAACTTTTATTAGAGGATTTTAGTTGGTTCTCATGTGTGATCCCCTTGACGACACAAATATAACCTATACGGCCCTTGATGGACCCTCAGTTTGACAAGTCTGATATATACTATCAGTAATAATACAAACGGCGTAATGCTGACCACCTTACCCACCAAGTGCCGATTGGTCTGTAAAATATGGGTGCTCTTCCCATATGCCCGATGCGCCTAGGGCGTGTAAAGGGATCTTTACTTTTACTTACTTTTAATAATACAAACGATATCCATAAGACGCAGAACAAAGCTAATGTGTTTTATGACTTTACCTGACTTTATAATTTACTTTAACAAAGATGTGTACGCTAAAAATATCTTCAACAGAACCCACCCACACACTAGTCTACAGGTTACTTCCTGACCGTTTCATGATGCTCTAATATAACTGTGCTATTTGGCAATACGGGAGTCGCCGTGGTGTAGCGGCAAGACGCTCGCCTGCGGATCGGAAGGTCGTGGGTTCGGGTCCTGATGGAGCCGGACATTTTTAGGAATTACCTTGGCTCTCAGGTATGTACTAGGTGCAGCCCTGGGAAGTAAAGGCGGCCGGCGTGATGCCAACCACATCACCCGCCAAGTGCCGATTTTCTCTATAAAATATAGTTTTAGCCCTACATGTCCAATACGCCTAAAGACGTGGAAAAGGTCCTTTACTTACTTTATTTATTTAGCTATAGGGTTGAAGAGGGTTTCCATGATTTGCACCTGTTTGATTCTTATCGTGAGAACGGGAATGGGGAACTACCCACACACACGCATCTACGCACGCACACTTACGCAAACACACACACACACACACACACACACACACACACACAACAAACACACACGCACACACAAGAACCACACAGCAAACACACACGCACACACAAGAACCACACAGCAAACACACACGCACACACAAGAACCACAAAGCAAACCCACAAGCCTCAAGTAACCCAAAACCATCAGCGAGTCCCGGTGCTATAGAATCAGACCCAGGCCTGTGGCTAGACAATATGACAAGACCAGGCAGCAGCTGACGTCCGGAGTGCCATTGTGTCTCCGCCAACAAAGACAGCCAGATAACGAACTGTCACTCAACTTAATAGCTCAGGACGTAAAGGTGCCAGCAGGTAGAAACAAAACCGTACGACTGTCTCATGCAGATTATATTCCTGACGGCCATGTTGAGATTGTCTGCCACACAGGGGCGACGGCACCTGGCGACTCAGGTACCGTCGGCTCCCTTTTCCTACCCTCACACACACACTTTCACACACACATACACACACTTCTAGGAAGTAAACCGCCTTCCTCATCCCTAGAACATTTGCAACCCACCCCCCCCCACCCGCGGCCACTAAGCACAGACGTTCTGTTTTAAGTATTTTTTTGCAGTACACTTCAAATTATTTCACATATATCTCTAAAAAATTTTTTGCATAAATAAAAATAGTAATAACAAACACTGATATGCCTTTAAACAAGACTGAAGGCCCACAAATGCCCCACAATTCTTAGGTGGCTGAGCCACACCACTCCCTTTCCCCACGATTTTTTCTTTCTGGCGGCGCCTCTGTGGTTACACTTCTGCTCAACGACTCAAACGAACACCAAAAATGTAACATACTATACACTTTTATGAGGCTGTGAATTCACTGACCCCTCCCCCCCCCCCCTTTTTTTTTTTTCGTTTTACTGCTCATTAAGTACATATTGCAACAAGTATGCTCAAGTTGCATCAGACCTCAGATTCCTAGCCAAGGAAAAGATTGACTTGTGCTGACAGTGTTTAAGGCTGTGTCGTCAATACTATGTCACCTCGATACGGTAGGTGGTGTTTATTAGTTTCATACTATCATCAGCGTTCTTTAAAAGATAATTCTCTTTTGTAATCCTCGTCCTTCATCTCCTCCTCCTCCTCTTCCTCCTCATCATGATTATCTTCTTCTTTTTCTTCTTCTTCTTCTTCTTCTTCTTCTTCTTCTTCTTCTTCTTCTTCTTCTTCTTCTTCTTCTTCTTCTTCTTCTTCTTCTTCTTCTTCTTCTTCTTCTTCTTCTTCTTCTTCTTCTTCTTCTTCTTCTTCTTCTTCTTCTTCTTCTTCTTCTTCTTCTTCTTCTTCTTCTTCTTCTTCTTCTTCTTCTTCTTCTTCTTCTTCTTCTTCTTCTTCTTCTTTATTTTGTGAGATGTTGCTTTCGTTTGTTCTATGTTGTATTTAACTTCTGTAATAAACCTTCCACCTGCTGTTGCAAATGCACCCAAAAGCATAAACACATTCTTGCTTTAGTCAGTCTGGGTTTAATTTATTGCTGCATTCTGAGGTATGTTTTTTTTTTTTGATGATCAGATACCAACCACTGTCCAAAAACACGTTTGCCTTGACTTTTTATTACACCTTTGTGTATCCTGCTGTTCGATAAATTTAATTATTAAATGTAAAAACCATAACATTAGTATATTGCAAGATGGTAATATTACGCAAACCAACCAGTCTTCCTCGATTTTGTTTTTAAAAATTAGTGTTCACTGTCTGTCATTAGCGACGGTAAGTTCTGGCTCTTCTCTGCTTCTGGATTGTTAGTCTTGATCCAGATCTTAAGTTTGTAGTTGTTGTTGTGAACACCACCCGTTAAAAAAAAAAAACTAGGTTATTTGTATGCAGAATGCTGGTCCCTCGTCGCTCAGATAGATGCATTTCTACCCCAAAGGAAACACTATATTAAGTCGACTTTTACGACATGCTAATCGGGGAGGATGTGGGTCACTTCTTTTGTCCCCAACACTGAGGCCCTGGAACACACAGGGGTGGATTAAAACGATAATCCTGCCCTTGCTGGAAATGAATTAGAGCCACTGTGTTGGCAGGCGAGCACGCCAACCACAACGCCATAAGCAATAACCAGTTATGGTGATTTAACAAGATATTAGCCTATTCTTTAAATGACTGCAGAACCTACTCCAGCTTTTTGTAGCTGTTCGTGATTTGACAACGAAGTTTTACGTTAATTAAATTTACCACTAGATACTGAAGAGTCGGTAATCCATACCACTGTCGAAATTACAGCAAAGCGATCTGCTGAACAATT
>CAJHNH020000585.1:0-232500 GCA_905116865.2 Candidula unifasciata
AACAAGTTCGCCCTAGAGAGAGAGAGAGGGAGGCTGCGTCGCGGGATGAGGTGGGCTATTTTTCGGTTTCGATACTTCTCCGTAAGTTAGTGTTTCCGTGTTCGAATTAAATTTCCATTAGTAATTTTAGATTGTGTGGGTCACACTTAGGTAAGCAGTGTGTATGATCGCTCGGATATAGCATGATTGTAGTTAGTGTGTCTATTTTTAGTGATACTACTGATTAGACTTCAGCAGAATATATCATGTCTGGGATAAGACACTATTAGTCTTAGCCTCCGCCTAACGAGCTTTTCCTCTTTTTTGCCTTGTTACTGCAAACTCTTGAGTGTGGGTTGGCTTACATTCACCACGACACGCTTGTTGGAGCTCTTGATGTTTTCAATATAAGATAGGTTCAAGGAGTAGCTTTTTATATTATCCTTAATTATTGTATCGCCTCTTTTCCTCTAATATATTTCCCCTTAGGCCTTGCTTCTAGTACAGAATCACTTCACCACCAAGCGGGCAGAATCAGCCCGTCTGTCGGTCTGTCTGTCTGTCTGTCTGTCTGGCTGTCTGTTGCCCAAACACAGCGACATTACCTGGGGAAAAGACCGAAGGATACTAACTACCCAGGACCTCTGAAGTGATTTTATGACCTAACAAATGGCCCATAATATCATTCATCATCAACATGCTGCAGGCTCTTTGCAGAAAGTTCGCTCTCATCGGTACAAATGGCAAACCCATATCGGTCCTCTGAAAAAACTTTCCAGCACTTGTGATTTTTAATGCCAGGTGTAGCCCAGTGTCCACGGTTTTGTCGTCTCACTGATACAAGGTTGTATCCCATTGTCGTTGTTTTTGTCGTCTCACTGATACAAGGTTGGTAGCACAGTGTCACGGTTTTGTCGTCTCACTGATACAAGGTTGTACCCCAGTGTCCTGGTTTTGTCGTCTCACTGATACAAGGTTGTAGCCCAGTGTCACGGTTTTGTCGTCTCACTGATACAAGGTTGTAGCGCCAGTGTCACGGTTTTGTCGTCTCACTGATACAAGGTTGTAGACCCAGTGTCACGGTTTTGTCGTCTCACTGATACAAAGGTTGTAGCCCAGTGTCATGGTTTTGTCGTTTCACTGATACAAGGTTGTAGCCCAGTGTCATGGTTTTTGTCGTCTCACTGATACAAGGGTTGTAGCCCAGTGTCATGGTTTTGTCGTCTCACTGATACAAGGTTGTAGCCCAGTGGGGGTCCCCCCACCCCCCACAACCACGGGTTTGTCGTCTCACTGATACAAGGTTGTAGCCAGTGTCATGGTTGTTTGTCGTCTCACTGATACAAGGTTGTAGCCCAGATGTCATGGTTTTGTCGTCTCACTGATACAAGGTTGTAGCCCGAGTGTCACGGTTTTGTCGTCTCTCACTGATACAAAGGTTGTAGCCCAGTGTCACGGTTTTGTCGTCTCACTGATACAAGGTCGTAGCCCAGTGTCATGGTTTTGTCGTCTCACTGATACAAGGTTGTAGCCCAGTGTAACGGTTTTGTCGTCTCACTGATACAAGGTTGTAGCCCAGTGTTACGGTTTTGTCGTCTCACTGATACAAGGTTGTAGCCCAGTTTCACGGTTTTGTCGTCTCACTGATACAAGGTTGTAGCTCAGTGTCACGGTTTTTGTCGTCTCACTGATACAAGGTTGTAAGCCCAGTGTCACGGTTTTTGTCGTCTCACTGATACAAGGTTGTAGCCCAGTGTCACGGTTTTGTCGTCTCACTGATACAAGGTTGTAGCCCAGTGTCATGGTTTTGTCGTCTCACTGATACAAGGTTGTAGCCCAGTGTCATGGTTTTTGTCGTCTCACTGATACAAGGTTGTAGCCCAGTGTCACGGTTTTGTCGTTCTCACTGATACAAGGTTGTAGCCCAGTGTCACGGTTTTGTCGTCTCACTGATACAAGAGTTGTAGCCCAGTGTCACGGTTTTGTCGTCTCACTGATACAAGGTTGTAAGCCCATTGTCACGGTTTTTGTCGTCTCACTGATACAAGGTTGTTAGCCCAGTGTCACGGTTTTGTCGTCTCACTGGTACAAGGTTGTAGCCCAGTGTCATGGTTTTGTCGTCTCACTGATACAAGGTTGTAGCCCAGTGTCACGGTTTTGTCGTCTCACTGATACAAGGTTGTAGCCCAGTGTCACGGTTTTGTCGTCTCACTGATACAAGGTTGTAGCCCAGTGTCATGGTTTTGTCGTCTCACTGATACAAGGTTGTAGCCCAGTGTCACGGTTTTGTCGTCTCACTGATACAAGGTTGTAGCGCAGTGTCACGGTTTTGTCGTCTTACTGATACAAGGTTGTAGCCCAGTGTCATGGTTTTGTTGTCTCACTGATACAAGGTTGTAGCCCAGTGTCACGGTTTTGTCGTCTCACTGATACAAGGTTGTAGCCCAGTGTCATGGTTTTGTCGTCTTACTGATACAAGGTTGTAGCCCAGTGTCACGGTTTTGTCGTCTCAATGATACAAGGTTGTAGTCCAGTGTCATGGTTTTGTCGTCTCACTGATACAAGGTTGTAGCCCAGTGTCATGGTTTTGTCGTCTCACAGATACAAGGTTGTAGCCCAGTGTCACGGTTTTGTCGTCTCACTGATACAAGGTTGTAGCCCAGGTCACGGTTTTTTGTCGTCTCACTGATACAAGGTTGTAGCCCAGTGTCACGGTTTTGTCGTCTCACAGATACAAGGTTGTAGCCCAGTGTCACGGTTTTGTCGTCTCACTGATACAAGGTTGTAGCCCAGTGTCACGGTTTTGTCGTCTCACTGATACAAGGTTGTAGCCCAGTGTCATGGTTTTGTCGTCTCACAGATACAAGGTTGTAGCCCAGTGTCACGGTTTTGTCGTCTCACTGATACAAGGTTGTAGCCCAGTGTCATGGTTTTGTCGTCTCACTGATACAAGTTGTAGCCCAGTGTCATGGTTTTGTCGTCTCACAGATACAAGGTTGTAGCCCAGTGTCACGGTTTTGTCGTCTCACTGATACAAGGTTGTAGCCCAGTGTCACGGTTTTGTCGTCTCACTGATACAAGGTTGTAGCCCAGTGTCATGGTTTTTGTCGTCTCACAGATACAAAGGTTGCCCCCAGTGTCACTGTTTTGTCGGCTCACTGATACAAGTTTGTAGCCAGTGTCATGGTTTTTGTCGTCTCACAGATACAAGGTTGTAGCCCAGTGTCACGGTTTTGTCGTCTCACTGATACAAGGTTGTAGCCCAGTGTCACGGTTTTGTCGTCTCACTGATACAAGGTTGTAGCCCAGTGTCATGGTTTTGTCGTCTCACTGATACAAGGTTGTAGCCCAGTGTCATGGTTTTGTCGTCTCACTGATACAAGGTTGTAGCCCAGTGTCACGGTTTTGTCGTCTCACTGATACAAGGTTGTAGCCCAGTGTCATGGTTTTGTCGTCTCACTGATACAAGGTTGTAGCCCAGTGTCATGGTTTTGTCGTCTCACTGATACAAGGTTGTAGCCCAGTGTCACGGTTTTGTCGTCTCAGTGATACAAGGTTGTAGCCCAGTGTCATGGTTTTATATCGCAGCTAGTGCTCTGGGCAGTCGTTGTGTCATGGTTTTATTTCGCAGCTCATCCGTACAATACATTTCGATCTTTAGAATTACACTCCCGCCCCCGCACTAGAAAACCCCCAAGTCTGCTGACAGTTAATGGCTGTGAGCCATTTCTGGCGGACATTCCCACAATCAAGGAGCCGGTCATACACTTCAGCCAGGCGACGCTCATTCTCACTTGGATTTGGAATATTTGAAATAACCGGCCACTTGACGCATATTTTATATCGACAGTTCAGCACGGCAGTTGTGTCAAGTATTTGAATCCTGTCGTTTGATAATAAATTCGAGTTTGCTAGTTCATCTAATCGCTTGTTCGTCGAATTAGCTGTTCTAATCTTTATTTGTCTGCGTCTATGACTTAGGCGTTGCGAACGCTTTTCGTAATGCCGGGGTGTCGGGTTTGATCCCAGCTGCGTACGATTTGTCTTACGTCGGTTTCGAGCGTTCAGTGGCAATGGCAAACGACTGAACGTAAAATTTGCCTAGAAAATCCACAACAGCCAACAAATGCTGGGGTTGGTTCTCCAATTTCCTGTAAAGGATACGCAACTAACTTTAATCTTTATGAATACATTAATGATCCATTAATGCCACAGCTTTTCCATTTAAAATATACATTCACTTACCAGATACAACTTTACTCATTATTTCATAATCATCCAATTTTGTCAGGAGTAATTATTTGTTCATTATCACTTTCATTAATTCATACATCAGTGTGTGCATTGCTGCATTAGGCTTCCTTTCGCGCAATTATAACTAAAACATTCCTAATTAATTAATGCATACATCAATTACTTATGCCGTTCATTTATTCGTAATTCCTGGATTCAGTTGTCTGTTCAAAAACTAATTCTTCAATTACTAATTCATACATGCATTTATTCCTTCATTATTAGATTGTACACATCTAACCCATTCTTTCTTTTTTTTTTCTATTTACAATTTCACACAGCCGCATTACGTACCTAGCCGTGACAGCGAGCCACTGAGACTGATGCCTAGTCCACAAAACACTAAGTGCCAGTGTGAAAGAGGACCTCCAGGTCCCATGGGTCCACCTGGCCCGCAGGGACCACCAGGACTTGACAGGTAGGACATACACCAGGACTTGATAGGTAGGACATACACCAAGACTTGACAGGTAGGACATACACCAGGACTTGATAGGTAGGACATACACCAGGACTTGACAGGTAGGACATACACCAGGACTTGACAGGTAGGACATAACCTGGACTTGACAGGTAGGACATAACCTGGACTTGACAGGTAGGACATAACCTGGACTTGACAGGTAGGACATACACCAGGACTTGATAGGTAGGACATACACCAGGACTTGACAGGTAGGACATACACCAGGACTTGACAGGTAGGACATAACCTGGACTTGACAAGTAGGACATAACCTGGACTTAACAGGTAGGACATACACCAGGACTTAACAGGTAGGACATACACCAGGACTTAACAGATAGGACATACACCAGGACTTGACAGGTAGGACATACACCAGGACTTAACAGGTAGGACATAACATGGACTTGACAGGTAGGACATACACCTGGACTTGACAGGTAGGACATACACCTGGACTTGACAGGTAGGACATAACCTGGACTTAACAGGTAGGACATACACCTGGACTTGACAGGTAGGACATACACCTGGACTTAACAGGTAGCACATACACCTGGACTTGACAGGTAGGACATAACCTGGACTTGACAGGTAGGACATACACCTGGACTTGACAGGTAGGACATAACCTGGACTTAACAGGTAGGACATACACCAGGACTTAACAGGTAGGACATACACCAGGACTTAACAGATAGGACATACACCAGGACTTGGCAGGTAGGACATACACCAGGACTTAACAGGTAGGACATAACATGGACTTGACAGGTAGGACATACACCTGGACTTGACAGGTAGGACATACACCTGGACTTGACAGGCAGGACATACATCAGGACTTAACAGGTAGGACATAACATGGACTTAACAGGTAGGACATACACCAGGACTTGACAGGTAGGACATACACCAGGACTTGACAGGTAGGACATAACCTGGACTTGACAGGTAGGACATACACCTGGACTTAACAAGTAGGACATACACCTGGACTTGACAGGTAGGACATAACATGGACTTGACAGGTAGGACATACACCAGGACTTGACAGGTAGGACATACACCAGGACTTGACAGGTAGGACATAACCTGGACTTGACATGTAGGTCATACACCTGGTCTTGACAGGTAGGTCATACACCTAGACTTGACAGGTAGGGTATACACCTGGACTTGACAGGTAGGTGATACACCTAGACTTGACAGGTAGGGCATACACCTGGACTCGACAGGTAGGTCATACACCTGGACTCGACAGGTAGGACATACACATGGACTCGACAGGTAGGACATAACCTGGACTTGACAGGTAGGACATACACCTAGACTTGACAGGTAGGGTATACACCTGGATTTGACAGGTAGGTCATACACCTAGACTTGACAGGTAGGGCATACACCTGGACTTGATAGGTAGGACATAACCTGCACTTGACAGGTAGGACATACACCTAGACTCGACAGGTAGGGCATACACCTGGACTTGACAGGTAGGTCATACACCTGGACTTAACAGGTAGGACATAACCTGGACTTCACAGGTAGGACATAACCTGCACTTGACAGGTAGGACATACACCTAGACTCGACAGGTAGGACATACACCTAGACTCGACAGGTAGGACATACACCTAGACTTGACATGTAGGGCATACACCTGGACTCGACAGGTAGGACATACACCTGGACTCGACAGGTAGGACATATACATGGACTCGACAGGTAGGACATAACCTGGACTTGACAGGTAGGACATAACCTGGACTTAACAGGTAGGACATACACCTGGACTCGACAGGTAGGACATAACCTGGACTTAACTAGTAGGACATACACCTGGACTCGACAGTTAGGACATAACCTGGACTTAACTGGTAGGACATACACCTGGACTCGACAGGTAGGACATACACCTGGACTCGACAGGTAGGACATAACCTGGACTTAACAGGTAGGACATAACCTGGACTTGACAGGTAGGACATAATCTGCACTTGACAGGTAGGACATACACCTAGACTTGACAGGTAGGGCATACACCTGGATTTGACAGGTAGGTCATACACCTAGACTTGACAGGTAGGACATAACCTGGACTTTACAGGTAGGACATAACCTGCACATGACAGGTAGGACATACACCTAGACTCGACAGGTAGGACATACACCTGGACTCGACAGGTAGGACATACACCTAGACTTGACAGGTAGGGCATACATCTGGACTCGACAGGTAGGACATACACCTGGACTCGACAGGTAGGACATACACATGGACTCGACAGGTAGGACATAACCTGGACTTGACAGGTAGGACATAACCTGGACTTAACAGGTAGGACATACACCTGGACTCGACAGGTAGGACATAACCTGGACTTAACTGGTAGGACATACACCTGGACTCGACAGGTAGGACATATACCTGGACTCGACAGGTAGGACATAACCTGGACTTAACAGGTAGGACATACACCTGGACTCGACAGATAGGACATAACCTGGACTTAACAGGTAGGACATACACCTGGACTTGACAGGTAGGACATAACCTGGACTTGACAGGTAGGACATAACCTGGACTTAACAGGTAGGAAATAACCTGGACTTAACAGGTAGGACATAACCTGGACTTGACAGGTAGGACATAACCTGGACTTAACAGGTAGGACATACACCTGGACTTAACAGGTAGGACATAACCTGGACTTAACAGATAGGACATAACCTGGACTTAACAGGTAGGACATAACCTGAAGTCGACAGGTAGGACATAACCTGGACTTGACAAGTAGGACATACACCTGGACTTGACAGGTAGGACATAAGCTGGACTTGACAGGTAGGACATACACCTGGACTTAACAGGTAGGACATACCCTGGACTTGACAGGTAGGACATAACCTGGACTTGACAGGTAGGACATAACCTGGACTCGACAGGTAGGACATAACCTGGACTTGACAGGTAGGACATACACCTGGACTTGACAGGTAGGACATACACCTGGACTTGACAGGTAGGACATACACCTGGACTTGACTGTAGGACATAACCTTGACTTAACAGGTGTGGAGCATGGATTTGTGCGGCCCTCTGTGACTCCAAGTGTGGACCATGGATGTGTGCGCCCCTCTGTGACTCCATGTGTGGACCATGGATGTGTGCGGCCCTTTGTGGCTCCAAGTGTGGACCATGGATGTGTGCGGCCCTCTGTGACTCCAAGTGTGGACCATGGATGTGTGCGCCCCTTTGTGACTCCAAGTGTGGACCATGGATGTGTGCGCCCCTTTGTGACTCCAAGTGTGGACCATGGATGTGTGCGCCCCTTTGTGACTCCAAGTGTGGACCATGGATGTGTGCGCCCCTTTGTGACTCCAAGTGTGGACCATGGATGTGTGCGCCCCTTTGTGACTCCAAGTGTGGACCATGGATGTGTGCGCCCCTTTGTGACTCCAAGTGTGGACCATGGATGTGTGCGCCCCTTTGTGACTCCAAGTGTGGACCATGGATGTGTGCGGCCCTCTGTGACTCCAAGTGTGGACCATGGATGTGTGCGCCCCTTTGTGACTCCAAGTGTGGACCATGGATGTGTGCTGCGGATGTGTGCGGCCTTTATAACCTCAAGTGCGGCCCGAGAGCTTCAATAGTCCGATTCTATCCCTTCGTTTACAATCTATTTACTGCCTAAGTGACGTATATGTTTTTCATCATTGCTATTTTACATTTTATTACCATTTTTACATTGACTGTAATGTACATTGTATAGTGTTTGTTCTTGTTCTTGTTCTTGTTGACCTAATGCGATCTTACAGTACAATATGAAATTAAATCAAAATGGCAGAGCCCAGTTCAAGAACATTGCTAAACAATTCACCATCTGCGCTTGTATCTTTGATCTGCCTGGTCTTTCATATAAAAGTAAGTGCCCTTTTCCACACCTTTAAGCGTGTTGGGCACATAGGGCTAGACCTACATTTTAGACCAAGCAGCACTCGGTGAGTGATGTGGTCAACATCACGCTGGTAGCTTTTACTTCCCGGGACTTTACCTGGTACCCATTTCAGACTCAGGCGACTGGGGAGACAAGGGCATTTTGTGAAGAAACAAGTCTAGCACCGCTAGGACCTGATCCCACGACCTACACGCAGGTGGCTTCCGCCTGACCTAGGTGACCAGTCTAACTGAACAACATACTTATAGATTCAACTTATTAAAGATGTGAATTCTGGGTAAAATATCTGCCTCTATGGCATTTACTTCGATTATAAATATTAAATGATAATTTTATCATTATGACAGCTACATTGTCCTCATTTGTGGTCAAAAATACGTCCGTCGATTCGTTTTTGTGAAATACATGAACAGTTTATTAGTTTTCCTAAGTTTGTTTTAAACATTCCCCCCCCCCCCCACCACCACCACCAATATCAGTGAGGTTGAAGGACCGCCAGGTCCCATAGGATTACCAGGACCGCCTGGATCGCCAGGGGTCGCGTCTGAAATCAGGAGAACCGGAAACCGTAGAAGCGTGGACGAAAACGATAAGGGAGAACATCGAGGATGGAGGGACAAGAACAAAAGTTCAAGAACTCGATACGAGAGAGGTATGAGGCGTTGACAGATTTCTGGTGTTGGTGTTTTGTGTGTGTGTGTGTGTGTGTTTGTGTATGTGTGTGTGTGATTTATGAGGCCAGGACGGTGAGACAGGCATACACAGACACACATAAACACGCAGACACACACAGACACACTCGCAGGCATACAGACACGCAGACATACACGCAAACACACAGACACACATACAGAGACACACACTCAGACGCACACACACACAGATACACACAGAAACACACACATAGACACTCAGGCAGACACACATACACAGACACACATACAGAGACACACACTCAGACACACACACAGAGATACACACAGAGACACACACATAGACACTTAGGCAGACACACATACACAGACAGACAGACAGACACACACACACATATACAGGCACACACACGCGCACACACATATATATACAGGCACACACGCGCTCCCGCACACACACACATATACAGGCACACACGCGCTCGCGCGCACACACACATGCAGGCAGACAGACGGTCGTGGTGTTGAGGACAGACATATTTTCTTACTGTAAACAAACTGTACATTCATTGGAAAAAAAATTTAGATGAAAACAAATTATTACTGCAAATTCCGGTAAAAGAGACAGTATCAGTTTATACAAAGGTGCGTCAGTGAAACATCTTCATAGCCACATTGTTTTCCAGCTTTCCTGCTTTTTGTCCATGTCTCACATCCATACAACAACACAGGTTTCACAGAGCACAATATTGCTCTTTTCTTTTTTTCCTCATTTGTGAGGATTTATTTCATCTTGCTAAAGGCCACTTTTCCCATAGCGATTGTATTCTAGTTTCTGTAAGACATCTTGTGTCAGATGTCACGACTGTTCCAAGATAATTGAATAGCTTCATTTGTTTGAGAAATGCCATTTGCATGTATTTCATACTTTTGTGAAATCATATACCGCGCACACACACAAACAAACGATCACAGTCAGCAGAACTTCTGCTTCTTCATTCGTTCGCTTGAAATAGTATGAAGTTCCCTGTGATTCAATCAGCGACCTGTAAAGCTTCGATTCAATCGATATTTCTCTATGTCAGATGTTTTGCCTTGATATGTTTTATTTGGCACAGTCTTGTCTCATGTGCCAGATCACATGTACACATGAAAGATTCGCTCCCTAGCGTAGTTGGATAAACCTGACTTCGCGGTGACCGGGTGACAAACTCCTTGTGGTTCGGACTTACTCCCGGGGGTAGGTAGAAAAGCTAAATTTATCCCAGATTTACGGTACCTATCATGGAATCATAAGTTGCGATATCCATAGTACCGAGCCAAGGGTTAACAACTCATGATTTTTGGATACTTTAAAAAAATCTGACATATCTGAACTAAGGTATAAATGTATGGTCATATTTGAGGCCAGAAAACGGTGGCATTCGTTACATTGTCCGTGCTCTGCTTTCTGTGCTCTGGGGATTCTGGTTGTTTCCCGTACTAGATCAAAGATGCCCACTTGGCTGTTGAAGTGGTCAAGTCAATGTGTCAGCATCAAAGGATTGGAACTGACCTGGTCAAGTGTGGGCCTGAAAACATGAAGCACGGAGGTGGAGAGAAGGTAAAGAACAAGGCAAGAACAGAACGTACGTGTGTTAACTGGAATAAGTTCTCTTCAAGGAAAATAACTCCGAGTCTGGCTGCAAGGGGGTGGTTGTTCTTGTATCCAAACCAAAATGTCAGGAGTTATCATCTGACATCCACAACACTATCTCCCTCCCCCCCCCCTTTTTTTTTCTCTTTCTCTCTCCACCTCCCCCCCCCCCCCCAACTATGGCTGTAGTCGATTGCCCAAATATAACCTATGGTTAAACGGGGTTTCCGGAATTAGAGCCAGGGTGACCCTCATGCTAACGGTGGCACTTTGTGTTGGTCGCTCGCTGGAGGGTCCTGGTAGGGTCAAACAACCCACACACGGACATTGGATTATGCGCCCTGTTTCAGTTACACCCAGTTCGATACAATTGCACATGAATTGGCGGCAGATCCCTTGACAATGGTATGGACTTCCGACATCCGACAATTGAAAACTTCTTCTTCTTCTTCTTCCCTTCATCATTTACCTTATCGAGGTGCTGGGGGAAGATGTAAGGATTATTTGTGCTTTTTTACTAATGCATTGTACACATTGGTGTTCATTTATGTTAGGTTGTTCCTGATGTTGTCGCTTCATCTCTTGCGAAAACTAATGAAAGCAGATGTATTCAGTAAAACCACAAACAACCAAGAAAAATTATTGTTGGTGGTGAGTACAGCTGAATCCGACTAGCACCGTCTAATAGGCCGGTGACTCAAAGAGTCGTATGGGGATTCTCCCAGACACAAATCCCAGAAGCCCTATTCAACAATAAGGCTGTATTTGGCCCCGATGGATACAGAGTAGCCAGAAATTCAGACATGGTTGGGTGCCAAGCATTGTAAAGTTTGTGCAACAAATTTTGTTTGAAATAGAAACTTGTAATTGCAATTGACTTGTGGGTTTTTCCCGCGTTACCTACGCCCTCTTATCACATGTGTTTTCCCGCGTCACCTACGCCCTCTTATCACATGTGTTTTCCCGAGTCACTTACGCCCTCTTATCACATGTGTTTTCCTGAGTCACCTACTCCCTATTATCACATGTGTTTTCCTGCGTCACCTACGCCCTTTAATCACATGTATTTTCCCGCGTCACCTACGCCCTCTTATCACATGTGTTTTTCCGCGTCACCTACGCCCTCTTATCACATGTGTTTTCCCGAGTCACTTACGCCCTCTTATCACATATGTTTTCCCGAGTCACCTACGCCCTCTTATCACATGTGTTTTTCCCGCGTCACCTACGCCCTCTTATCACATGTGTTTTCCCGCGTCACCTACGCCCTCTCATCACATGTGTTTTCCCGAGTCACCTACGCCCTCTTATCACATATGTTTTCCCGAGTCACCTACGCCCTCTTATCACATGTGTTTTTCCCGCGTCACCTACGCCCTCTTATCACATGTGTTTTCCCGCGTCACCTACGCCCTCTCATCACATGTGTTTTCCCGAGTCACCTACGCCCTCTTATCACAAATGTTTTCCCGAGTCACCTACGCCCTCTTATCACATATGTTTTCCCGAGTCACCTACGCCCTCTTATCACATATATTTTCCCGCGTCACCTTCGCCCTCTTATCACATGTGTTTTCCCGCGTCACCTACGCCCTCTTATCACATGTGTTTTCCCGCGTCACCTACGCCCTCTTATCACATGTGTTTTCCCGCGTCACCTACGTCCTCTTATCACATGTGTTTTCTCGAGTCACTTATGCCCTCTTATCACATGTGTTTTCTCGAGTCAACTACGCCCTGTTATCACATGTGTTTTCCTGAGTCACCTACGCCCTCTTATCACATGTGTTTTTCCGAGTCACCTACGCCCTCTTATCACATGTATTTTCCCGCGTCACCTACGCCCTCTTATCACATGTGTTTTCCCGCGTCACCTACGCCCTCTTATCACATGTGTTTTCCCGCGTCACCTACGCCCTCTTATCACATGTGTTTTCCGGCGTCACCTACGCCATCTTATCACATGTGTTTTCCCGCGTCACCTACGCCCTCTTATCACGTGTTTTCCCGCGTCACCTACGCCCTGTTATCACATGTGTTGTCCCCCGTCACCTACGCCCTCTTATCACATTTTTTTCCAAACACGGCTTTCATCACCAGAACTGTTAAAGAAGATCCGAACCCTGGAGGATAAGCTGATGAAGCTGGAAAGCAAACAAAACACCATGCAGTCAGCCATGAGCAAAGTTGTGGCTCTTAATGACCAAGTCATCTTTCTGGCGCAGAAGATGTCGGATCTAGAACAGCCCATGGATGGTACGGGTAGGTACATGACATTTGTGTCTGTGACCTGACATCTAGAACAGCCTATGGATGGTACGGGTAGGTACATGACATTTGTGTCTGTGACCTGACATCTAGAGCAGTCCGTGGATGGTACGGGTAGGTACATGATATGTGTGTCTGTGACCTGACATCTAGAGCAGTCCGTGGATGGTACGGGTAGGTACATGACATGTGTGTCTGTGACCTGACATCTAGAACAGCCTCTGGATGGTACGGGTAGGTACATGACATGTGTGTCTGTGACCTGACATCTAGAACAGCCTCTGGATGCTACGGGTAGGTACATGACATTTGTGTCTGTGACCTGACATCTAGAACAGCCTCTGGATGGTACGGGTAGGTACATGACATGTGTGTGTGACCTGACATCTAGAACAGCCTATGGATGGTACGGGTAGGTACATGACATTTGTGTCTGTGACCTGACATCTAGAACAGCCTCTGGATGGTACGGGTAGGTACATGACATTTGTGTCTGTGACCTGACATCTAGAACAGCCTCTGGATGGGTCGGGGTATGTTTTCTGATCGCCACCCGAACAGATTAGATACCTTGCCTTGTCTGATAAGTCCAGCATATAGATGACCTGTTCAACATGTCAGGTGACCATACGTCCCGTTTTCCCCTGGGTGGTCCTGTTGTTTCGGTGTGTCCCAGTCAACGCGTCGATAATAAAAATAACAATCCAGGAATCATCTCGAGAAAAGAAGATACACTTATAATATAGTTATATCTGTAGACTTTTTAGATGTTAGACGTTTAGACAGTTTTAAAGCCTTAAATGTGTTAATGGCCAATATTACTTACTTATAATGTACTATTTTCTCAATGGGTAATAATAATAATAAATTCTACCAAAGGGATTGGGGGGGGGGGGGGGGGGAGGGTTATACTGACTTGCTTGGTGTGTCCCGTTTTTAGCTCAAGATAGTGGGATGTCCCGTTTTTAGTTCAAGAAAGTGGGCTGTCCCGTTTTCAGCTCAAGAAAGTGGAACGTTCCGTTTTTACCTCAAGATAGTGAGATGTCCCATTTTTAGCTCAAGATAGTGGGATATCCCGTTATCAGTTCAAGAAAGTGGGATGTCCTGTTTTCAGCTCAAGATATTATGGCCACCCGTAGTAAAAAAAAGACTTCACTTGATTTATATTTGACCAAGTGTTCTCTCTTGTTTGTCCCAGAAATGTCTGACGATATGAAAAATAAGAAAGCATTCACAGCGGAATACCTCTCGACTGATGACGTGGCTGGTCAGTTCGCCGACATGGACCTGTTGACCGACGACTACCATGACGTCACAGAACAGCTCCAGAAACCAAAGAGTTTGACCATTTCTATAGCCGACAATGATTTCGATCATCTGACTTACAAAACCAAACAGGCAACCGAAGAACGACAAGAATCAGGTGAACATGGCCAAACTCCTTTTCAGTTTGACGTTACTTCCAAAATGACTCCAGAGTCGAAGTCTCAGAGTGCTCGATTTTATCACTCGCCGACAGATAATCTCAGAGATCCCTCTCTCGGGGACAGGCACGCCGGGCACGAATACGTGGATATATTTAACACTGTGGATCCCAAAGAAGGAGATAAATACGAAGGTAAATCTGAAGAATCTGCAGAAGAATCTAGCAGAGAAAGCTTCCATACGTTTGCTAGTCAATCTGATAACTCCTATAACGATACAAATTCATCACACATGCATTTTAAGCTAGAACCAAAACCAAACCCACCCAGACAGCTTGTGTCACTTACGACGGAATCTAACAACAACAGTGACGAAGAATCAACGAGCGAACAAAGATGCTCTAAATTCTGCACAAATAAAACCTTAACCCCTCCAGCGTTGCCTTCGGAAGAAATCCTTCAGGTTTTGTTCCCTAACAACAGTGCCTTGATCCGGGCGGCTCGCGCCGGACATCGGGAGTTTATCGTGCAAGTCATGGCCATGTTGTCGCAACTTCCAGACTTTCAAGATAAATACAAAGACAAAATGTTCAACTTTTCCTTGAGTGAAGACGAACTAGAAGAGTTGAGGATCGCCAGTACTGAAGTGGCCAGTGGCGGCAACAGCAGTGAGGCCTACAATAGCACTGACCACAGCTCAAAGACTCCGGCTGGCCAACAGGACAGAGAAACCTACCAGAAACTAGCTGGGGCAGACGATCAGAGCGTGGACACGGGGCACGCAGATCGTCAACAAGCAAGTATGGTTGAGTCGGCGATGCCACAGGCTTTGTCACTTCACGGGGAAGCAGTCAGAACGGCGTGTCATAGACAGCTAATGATGATAGGCTATGCTCTAATATTACATTTGTTGCTGTTTCTGTAAAGGCCAACGCAAGACAATAGGATGTCCGTTGAGCACTTCCTCGTATGTTGGTGCTTGTCTTTTCCTCCAGTCCCACCCTCATTGTTCTTCCTTTTCTTCCATCCCTCCTTATTTCATTTCTCTTCATGGCCCTTCTTCCTCCTCATTCTCCACCCCTGTTTCTACACATTATTCTCTTTAGTCACCTCCTCCGTCTGCTTTGATCTCTTCTTGTCCTTCCCTTTTTTTTCCTCTGTCGATTTGTTGACAGTATGTACAATTATTATTGTTACTTTTATTATTTATTATTATTATTATGATTATTAGATCAATGCAAATGTTCGCACATGTGTATATTAGTTGACAGACGTAGTTGGTGCCTTGACTCACTAGATGAGATGATAGCTGTCCAATAGAGCACATCTTGTAGGCTGGGTCCAGCTGTGAGCTCCCGGTCTTTAATATTTAAAAAAAAATCAGCACCGATTTGGACCGGAAGCTTGTGGCCCATAGACAAACGTCTTAGCGTTGTCGACAGTTCAGCAGCAATACAAAATTAGCAACGGAAACTCACACAAAGTGCACATCTGGGCTCATGGGGGCGGGGTGGGGGGGGGGGTGAATAGAATCTGGTGAAACAAATCAACAATGAAAGCAAAATGCAGGTATTAGTTACTTGATGATTTTATATAAAGGCATGTTACAAATTTGCTACTCACAGTGAAGCTGCAAATATTATTATTTTCTTGTGATAGTTTGAAGTGTGTAAGCAAGCCAAATGCAAAACTAATGTTCACACTTGTTTCTTTAACTCACAAACTATCCTCAGTAAACCTCTTGCTTAATCTAATCAGCTACTTTCCGTTATTTTATCTGATGTATTCTTGGCGAGTGGTTCCCCTTGGTGCCAGCACAAACAAGTTTACAGGGCTCCTGGAATCCACGTTTGGGGTCAAGTCGACCTGGTGTGCCTCAGTTCCAGCTGCGTTGACTTGTATTGTGTCTTATTACATAAGAAAGAGAATAAGACTGAAGGCTTCCACCCGACCCTGTTGTAGTGGCTTGGGTGTCCAACCTTCTCCGGTAATGACCCCTGGAAATTGGAGGTAGAATGTTGCCTACGATTAGTCTCACAAATATATGGATATGTGCAGGTGTAGGTGAATCTGCTATCGACTACTTATCCTTAAATGTTTCGCCCAAATCATCATCCCGTAACACTATGTGTCATTGGGTCACCAGTTTCTGTTGACTGTGTGATCAGCTCTCTCCACCCTTGGCTATTAGTTGCGATAGACTTCATGGTTGCATGCCTGAGGCCTGTCCAGTCAGTCGGGTTCTGTAAGCAGGTCTTCCTTGGTCTGCCTCTTCTCCTCTACTGAGCCATGCAGTCTTGTTTTAGAGAGGCCGTTAGATCTGATTACATGTACATACCATTACAGGAAGTAAGTTATGGTAATAGTCCTAACCCGGCTATTGTCGAGGGCCCTAATGTACAATCTAATGGTTACGTGGGGTTTCTGCGACTTGTGCCCGGGTGATCCTCACCCTATAGGTAGCACTTTGTGTCGTCTATCGCTCGATGAGTGGTTCTGATGCGATTGAAAGTCAGTCACTCGCTCACTGCTATCAAACTACCACTGTCACAGTGCCAGCAGTAATCAGGTGTCAAGTGGTTGTTTCAACAGAACAGAAAACCGCCCGCTTACCTGCTGCTGCAGTGGTTAAATGTTGAAATCTACATTGGGACTTAGTTTGTGAACGGGACCTGGCCACATCCCTTGTGATGGTTGTCATGGAAACAGGCTGCAACAGAGCGGATAGACCAGGGTCTGAATGTGGAGAAGAAACCCAGGTACCAACAAACGCCAGGCGGACCTCGCGTCCATCAGTTGAAAGGCACACACTATTGATTATTGCAGCTTTTCTATAAACAGGGAACACTGTAATGCACGATAAATGCAATAGCAACGGCATGCTTGGAAGCAGCAGCAGCAGCAACAGACGCAATGCAACCGCTGCTGCAGCAGAAGTAAAAGACTTGGTTATGGAGAAAAAGATCCAGAAGCTGAAGTTGTATGAACAAGATATGAGGGGGCAAGGGGTGAAGAGGATAAGACAGTCCAAACAATAAAGTTACGGATAAGACAGAATGGCAGACAATACTCAAATAATGAGATAAGACAATGGCAGACAATACTCAAATAATGAGATAAGACAGAATGGCAGACAATACTCAAATAATGATAAGACAGAATGGCAGACAATACTTAAATAATGAATTGAGGCAGACTGGCAGACAATACTTAAATAATGAGATAAGACAGAAAGGCAGACAATAATTAAATAATGAGATAAGACAGAATGGCAGACAATACTCAAATAATAAGATAAGACAATGGCAGGCAATACTTAAATAATGAGGTGAGGCAGAATGGCAGACAATACTAAAATAATGAGATAAGACAGAATGGCAGACAATAAATAATGAGGTGAGGCAGAATGGCAGACAATACTAAAATAATGAGAGAAGACAGAATGGCAGACAATACTAAAATAATGAGATTAGACAGAATGGCAGACAATAAATAATGAGGTGAGGCAGAATGGCAGACAATACTTAAATAATGAGGTGAGGCAGAATGGCAGACAATAAATAATGAGGTGAGGCAGAATGGCAGACAATAAATAATGAGGTGAGGCAGAATGGCAGACAATACTTAAATAATGAGATAAGACATAATGGCAGACAATACTTAAATAATGAGGTGAGGCAGAATGGCAGACAATACTAAAATAATGAGATAAGACAGAATGGCAGACAATAAATAATTAGGTGAGGCAGAATGGCAGACAAATAATGAGGTGAGGCAGAATGGCAGACAATAAATAATGAGGTGAGGCAGAATGGCAGACAATAAATAATGAGGTGAGGCAGAATGGCAGACAATACTGAAATAATGAGATAAGACAGAATGGCAGACAATAAATAATGAGGTGAGGCAGAATGGCAGACAATACTTAAATAATGAGGTGAGGCAAAATGGCAGACAATACTAAAATAATGAGATAAGACAGAATGGCAGACAATACTTAAATAATGAGGTGAGGCAGAATGGCAGACAATACTTAAATAATGAGGTGAGGCAGAATGGCAGACAATAAATAATGAGGTGAGGCAGAATGGCAGACAATAAATAATGAGGTGTGGCAGAATGGCAGACAATACTTAAATAATGAGGTGAGGCAGAATGGCAGACAATACTTAAATAATGAGGTGAGACAGAATGGCAGACAATACTTAAATAATGAGGTGAGACAGAATGGCAGACAATACTTAACTTAAATAATAAGGTGAGACAGAATGGCAGACAATACTTAAAAAATGAGGTAAGGCAGAATGGCAGACAATACTAAAATAATGAGATAAGACAGAATGGCAGACAATAAATAATGAGGTGAGACAGAATGGCAGACAATACTTAAATAATGAGGTGAGACAGAATGGCAGACAATACTTAACTTAAATAATGAGGTGAGACAGAATGGCAGACAATACTTAAATAATGAGGTGAGGCAGAATGGCAGACAATACTTAAATAATGAGGTGAGACAGAATGCTGGACAAAACACATATAATGAGATTTAAAGAAAACAAAAAACCTGCTGGACAAAACAGAAATGATGAAGCCATGTAACAGTAGTGCTCTGGCAGATAATTGACGGACACACATGATTTGATTTGATTTGATCTGATTCAAGAATCGACATCACAGCACTCGGGCATTCCCATAAGCACTTCGTCCCCATCTTCAGCAGCCAGCGAAGCGTTCCGATACTAATGGTGCCATTAGCCTTCTGATTAAACGTCCGTCTTGCCTTTCCTCTGAGCCTTGAGCTTCTGCCAGAACCTCTCGTCACTCCCAACTGCATCAATCTCACTACACTGTGGTGATCAATCTGCTCCTCCGAACTGTACAAGCTTTCCCACAAGGCACTAACCACGTCTGCCTTATCATGCATCAGTATTCCACCAAGCTGTGCAGAGCCAGCCAGTCTGTCCGCCTGTTTATTTCCCAAACACACCGGCTTGCCCTGGTGAAAAAATCCAGACCATACTCCTCACCCGTGTCATCCGTAGCGAGGCATGCCACTCTGCACAAAGCATGCCTGTCCTGATCTTCCTCAGCATGCTTTCTGAGTCAGTTACAACACAAAGTGTGTGTGTGTCGTGTTCTCTAGCCAGCGGAAAGCTGCAGTGACCGCCTCCACCTCCATTCTTAAGCTGGATGTTGTTGTATCATATGCTAGGCTCTCCTGTACCAAACGTTGACCATTAACTTTTGCTGAGAAACCCCAAACACTTCTCTTGCCTCTTGACACTGAACCGTCTGTGTAAATGATCAAATCCTCTGAGCGAGCATTATCTTGAATTAATTGCTGAATTTCCACCTCTGTGGCACCTGCTGGGCAGTCTCTGCATTCCTGGCTCAGTGTGATTATGACCCTACACAAGTCTGACTGTTCAGGTGGCACTTTGACCCACTCCTCTCCTAATGTTCTCAAGGATAGATGGACACACACAAAATAACAAGGAAGTCAACGAAGTAGGTGAAATGACAAGAACAAAGGAAACATTTGATAGAGGCTAGTTTGATAGTGTACGCAGGATGCCAGAGTATGCAGTCGTGGATTCTGAAAGTCAAGAAACCTGAAGGGAAGAGGCCAGAAGAAAGACAAGGAGAGGAATACTTGACTGGTTTGAACAAATGGCATAACTAGGTCAGACTGTGTGGGGCTTGTGAGACGGTGAAGTCTGAGTGTTCAAGTTAACTGGCACATGCTGCTGATGATGATGTTAAATCAAAAACTTCACATAGCATGAACATGATTTATTATGAATATAAGAAACTGTTTATTCTCTGGTTCATGATATAAGAAACAGAATGTGAGCATCATATACGCCAATATTTCTCTCACTTCCTGAACTTGTTTCCATCACACACTTCGACAATGGGTATACAGTGCTTGCCCCACATGTGTATACAGCAATCAGCACTGGGTGTGGTGTGTGTGGGTTGCTAGCAACATTTTCTGTGATACCTGCTGGAGAGACAAGGCCTGTCTGTAACACAACAGTGCCATTTACAATTATCAATTAAATCTGTTACTTCTTGCGTCTCTTTAGACAACAATCAATATCAATTTTGGATGTTTTTGTCACAACAATGTGATGGTGGTAGAGCTTTGGTCACAACAATGTGATGGTGGTAAAAAGTGGGAGGAATACACATATTGGCAAACAAGAACAAATAACAAGGGTATTCAAACTCTGCACATCTCATATCATGGCATTTACACATCACAACCAACATGTATTCACTTCTTGTACATATGATGTGTTATTTTACATCTCCAACTACACATAGATCACATCAACTTCTACACAAAATCTGGTGATTAAACATTCAAGCCAGAGCACAGAGAACACAAATAGTACATACACCGGCATAACTTCATGGAAATACACACACATATACCTTCAGGTAATTACCCAGGTAAAGATTCAACCAATCAGCTCGGCATAGATTCAAGAAGCATAGATTCATCAAAGAAGCAATTACCCAGAAATTAATTCAACCAGTTACCCAGTCAATGAAGCAATTAACCAGACATTAGTTTAACCAATTACCCACATACATCTTCAATTGATGAAGCAAATATTCAGATCTAAATTTAACTAGTTACCCACTTACAGCTTCAATCAATGAAGCAAATACCCATTCACTAATTCAACCAATTAACCACATACAACTTCAATCATTCAAGTAATTACCCAGGCATCAATCAAAAAGGTGACATGTGAATAGCTTCAATCTATTAAGCAATTACCCAGATATAAATTCAACCAATGACCCACGTATATCATCAATCGATGAATCATAAAATCAAACAATTACCACACATTCATATTTTTTCCAGTTGTTCCTTTCTGATTACGTGGTCTGAAGAAGCTGATTTTTCATATCTACACCATCCTGGTTTTCTAGGATAATATAAACCATCTACTGTTTCAGATTTCAGCAAACAATCCAGAGTTACCTCCACAATGAAATTATCATCATATTTTTTGTCTACATCTCCAGTATTTCTGGGATCAAACTTCACAATGCAGGGAAAACCACCACTTCAGGATTCAGCAAATTAACATCAAGCAATTAAATTGACAATAAAATAACCTTCACTATTAACAGCAACATAATTTCAGACTGTTATTTCAGTTAGAACTTCATTATGCTCTAATGTGTGATTTGATAACAAGGATAGAAAAAAGAAACGAGTAATAAAAGGGAATGTTTCCTAGTGATGACTTTCTGGTTTCTGTGACAACATCACACCATTCTATATCAGCTCTGGACATGACATCAATGCCTCTAATGTCAAATATGGTGGCAGAGATATGGTGACATCACCGTTGCTATGACAAACAGGGTGATATCAGCACTGCTAGGACAAGCATGGCAGATGTCCATATGGTGACATCAACCATTGTTGCTTTGCCAAAAGGCAGTAAGTTGGACAACTTGATGAGCTGATATAACAACACAGAAATATGAGACAAATTTGAATGTTGTTACAACTACTGATAAAAACCTGGTGCTGATACAGCTGTTTGTTTAGTGCAGTTACACCCAGCATGCACAGAAGCATTCCTCAGATTTCATGAAAGAAAAACACTTAAAAAGGTTCTAAGAGGAGATGGAATGAAGGAACAAACTTTATTTTCAGAAAGTTAAGAACTGGGCACACAGGGAATGAAAAGGGTGATGGCGAAAAAAACCAGAGATAGGGATATCATGGACTGGCATGGAATTTGATGGATATCACAGACTTACATGGATATACTCTGCAGGATATGCTAGAGTGCTGGGTAAAAAATGAGCAGATCTGTTGGCTCTACAAGTACACTTGGCGGGAACAATCGTAACAGACAAGGTAGACATTTTGTATCATCTAAATAAAGGGGACAAAATCAACATTTTGTACAGTCTCTTGTCTGGCTTATTTCTGCATTTATATACTGGTAAAAATGGACGATAGGCGGGGTTACTGTGTTTAGTCGTGGCACATTTTTTGCTTCTGACAGTGACGGTTAATTTTCCTCCATTTGTAGACTGAAAGGATATAGTTTTGTCTTTCAGCTACTGACTTGGATGCATGGTGTGACACTATGAGCAACAGATTTCCATTTAGAATGTTTTTCTACTATTACCAATGTTGTGTTGTGAACTGTAGATTCAGAAAATGGCGCTCGGCCTGTTGCCACAGAAGTGGTGGTGCCTTATGTGATTAAAACTGATTACATGTGCATCTATTGACCTGTCTGTTACTGCTGCTTCCGTCGAGGGTGACTGTATTTCTAATGTTGGACTGTTTGTGTCAGCACATCTGATGGCTGCCCGGTGCTTTTGATGCTGGTGTATGCTAGTGGATATGCTGGGACTGTAGTCTGTGTCAATGTTTCCACATGGGACAGTGTGTGTGTTTGTCGTTGACACAAGAGCGGAGCAACTATGGGGTGACCTATTTGCTTTGAAGTTGACACTAAGATTACCAGACACAGTCAAACACAGCATGAAAAAGATCTGGAGGATAAGGGGTGAGCCTACAAAAGACAGTAAGGTCCATGCTCCTATGCTTCATTAGCAGCTAAAGGGCAGAAGAAAACAAGTCCAGCAATAAATTGTGCAATAAACTGTCTCAATAGGGATTCAAACCTACACCATTCAGTCAGCTGGCAAGTGTTCTAGTAGCTGCACTACTGCAGCTCCTGAGAGTAGGCCACTATAACATCACTGTTGCAATAACGATGCAAATTGTTGTATTATTGTTACCATGACAACTGATGCATACACATACATTCAGTTGAGGATATTATAAAAACCATAATGCTCGGATCAAACAAACAGTCAGTCAAGTCAAGGAACTTTCACACACCATCGGCGCCAAAGGCTAGACTCAGTAAGTTTAGAGACCAACAGGCACTCAATTGGTGATGTCGGCAGCATCACATAGGCCGCCTTTACTTCTCAGGACTTTACCTGGTACCCATATATGGCTGGGTCGACCTGGGAACCAAGGCCATGGTTTAGGAAAAAATCCCGCTCTCAACACATTTGAACCGAAGACTTTCGGATCCGCAGGTGAGCGCCTAGCCACTTACACCACGGCAGTACAAACAGTACCCTCTGGGTAATCCCATAAACATTGCAAGTTCTGATCACAACAAATACTCATACATAATAGTTGACTTTTTCTACTCTAGACAGCTGAATATGAACTCACCCACAGCCCAGCAAATACAACAGAAATTCACTGGCTACCTCAACATGATGAACTGTCTTCACCTCTTCCTCTCCATCAAGTTACCATATGAATCCACATAATGCCAGTTGTTGCTTTAACTCCCTCAGTTCCAGTTTTCAAGTGAATTCATCTTCTTTGTCTTCACTACCTTGAGTTACTTCAGCCAAGTGTTGGGCAATCTGAACAACTTGTGTGTGATGTTTCCAAGGTACAGTCATGGCTCTTGTGGATGCTGGTGTTTCTTATTTTGCCTGGCCTTCCCCTGGATGTGTCCAATACATGGCTCCCTGTGGCAGGTGGTCCCAGAGTGCAGGCAAACCAGTTCCGCAACAAGCCTAATCTCCAGAACTTTCCACCCAAGTTTACATCCTGTGAATGTGAGGAAGAAGACTAAATAAGTCTTGTAATATCTATCCACTGCCAAACCAGTAGAAAACTGTTTTATATTCAGATGAATTGTATGCTCTGAGATGCCATCTGTGTTTTGCCAGCAAATGTTGGCCTGTGTCATTGTACAGTGTTAGAGAGAGATGCATATATGCCCTCATGCCATCTAATGTTAGCCTGTGTCACTGTACAGTGTTATAGAGAGATGCATGTATGCCCTCATGTCATCTAATGTTAGCCTGTGTCATTGTACAGTGTTAGAGAGAGATGCATATATGCCCTCATGCCATCTAATGTTAGCCTGTGTCACTGTACAGTGTTATAGAGAGATGCATGTATGCCCTCATGCCATCTAATGTTAGCCTGTGTCATTGTACGGTATTGATCCATCTGCTCCATGGTCTTCCTCATGCTCCTAACCCAATTCTTCTACAGACCTAGGCAAACAGAATTAGTTGTGTAGGTTACATTCTCACTGGATGATGAAATAACCATGATGAGGTTCTTAGATGTCTTTTCCTCATCTGCTTACACTGAGTCTTTTTTTGCATCTGATCCTATAATTGATCTTCCTCTCCTGCAGTTTCATTAGTTACCTGGTCTGACATGGGTTGGAGTTTGCAAGACTGACATTAAAGAGTTATCTGTGTTTCCATGACGATATCTGAGCATTGTTGACAGCTGTCACATGACTGGATTAGCCTGCTGGCATCTTGCTATTAATCCACCTGCCAAGTGGCCATCTTTGTGAAAATACTTCCACAGTTTTAATTGTATCAATTTGTTGATCTTGGAGTTCTAATGTGAATGTAAAAAGCCGACCTGGATATCTAAAATAAATAAATGCCACCCCTGGCCAACGACGGAGTGGGATCATGTCAATGGACAAGTTTGAGGAATGACAAGTCAACCAAACAAGCAGCAACCACAAAACATACTTAGAGCTGTTCATTAAATAATCATTCAATGAATACAAACATCAGAACCATAAACCCCGTCAGATTGTGGAGTTCTTCAGAAAAAAAAGTCAAAATAAATGACAAGATAAAACATAACAATGCAAATCATATGCACAAGAAAATATTGAAAAACATGACTTATTCAATCACAGTATACCACATGTACGTGGGTGAACCAAACATATCTGGGTACACCACATGTACGTGGGTGAACCAAACATATCTGGGTACACCACTTGTACGTGGGTGAACCAAACATATCTGGGTACACCACATGTACGTGGGTGAACCAAACATATCTGGGTACACCACATGTACGTGAGTGAACCAAACATATCTGGGTACACCACATGTACGTGGGTGAACCAAACATATCTGGGTACACCACATGTACGTGGGTGAACCAAACATATCTGGGTACACCACATGTACGTGGGTGAACCAAACATATCTGGGTACACCACATGTACGTGGGTGAACCAAACATATCTGGGTACACCACATGTAAGTGGGTGAACCAAACATATCTGGGTACACCACATGTACGTGGGTGAACCAAACATATTTAGGTGCACTCAATATGAACGTGGGAAGATTACTACTGAACATTATGTCCATAGCCTTGACCATGCAGGTAATGTGGGTCCCAGGGATTGAGGTGTCTCATGAGACACTGGACTTTCACACGATTACATGAGGGCCCTATAGCTGAGCCACACACATTTGGATATCTGTAATTATCTTTACCGTAAATGGGACGTCAACAAAAAACCAACTGTACCTGTAACAGTCAATTGCAATATGAACTAACAATCAATTTTACTGTAAGTAACAATTATTTGTTTTCTAAATTAACAATTAACTTCACTGGTAAATAACAACTATTCATTTAACTAAAAATGAATGATACATTCTGTATACATACACACACACACACAAACAGGACTCTTTCCCTGCCGCCACACATACTGGGCAAATATGGCTAGACTTGAGTTTTACAGACCAGTTGACTCTCAGTGGGTTGTGTGGTTAGCATCATGGCAGCCGCCTTTACTTCTGAGGACTTTATCAGGTACTTATTTAGGGCTGGGTCATCCCATCCTGGAAGCCAAGGTCAATTTTTTTTCCTTATGAACCTATGACTTTCCAATCTGCAAGCAAGCATCTAGCCACTACACCACAGCTGTACATTAACAATGTTACTGGTAAATAACTAACTACTAAATGTACATGAAATTAACAACCACATGTGAGCTTACTTAACAGACAACTGTACATTTGGCTTTACTATCTGTAAACATAATAAAAGAAAACTTAAAAATAAATAATATACTTAACTAACAATTAACTGTTTGATTAACAACTAATTGTACACTTAACAAACTCTGCGTGTGGGTCCCGAGGTCCTAATGTAGGGTAAACAAGAACAGACCCACTGCCTCTCCAACCAGCATGTTGTAGAAGTTGACTTTTTGGGGACTTCCTTCCAAGTCAGAGAGCATCTGCCTGGGCAGCCAGAAACAACCAACTGCTCACAAATAAACCAATAAAACATGTAGACACAGGCCTGGGCACAAAGCCAGTCCAGACAGACAAACAACAAGACTTTCTGCCGGAGCTGACAGCTGGTGAACACAGGCCTGGGCACAAAGCCAGTCCAAACAGACCAACAACAAGACTTTCTGCCGGAGCTGACAGCTGGTGAACACAGGCCTGGGCACAAAGCCAGTTCAAACAGACAAACAACAAGACTTTCTGCCGGAGCTGACAGCTGGTGAACACAGGCCTGGGCACAAAGCCAGTCCAGACAGACAAACAACAAGACTTTCTGCCGGAGCTGACAGCTGGTGAACACAGGCCTGGGCACAAAGCCAGTCCAGACAGACAAACAAGACTTTCTGCCGGAGCTGACAGCTGGTGAACACAGGCCTGGGCACAAAGCCAGTCCAAACAGACAAACAACAAGACTTTCTGCCGGAGCTGACAGCTGGTGAACACAGGCCTGGGCACAAAGCCAGTCCAGACAGACAAACAACAAGACTTTCTGCTGGAGCTGACAGCTGGTGAACACAGGCCTGGGCACAAAGCCAGTCCAAACAGACAAACAACAAGACTTTCTGCCGGAGCTGACAGCTGGTGAACACAGGCCTGGGCACAAAGCCAGTCCAGACAGACAAACAACAAGACTTTCTGCCGGAGATGACAGCTGGTGAACACAGGCCTGGGCACAAAGCCAGTCCAGACAGACAAACAACAAGACTTTCTGCCGGAGCTGACAGCTGGTGAACACAGGCCTGGGCACAAAGCCAGTCCAAACAGACCAACAACAAGACTTTCTGCCGGAGCTGACAGCTGGTGAACACAGGCCTGGGCATAAAGCCAGTCCAGACAGACAAACAACAAGACTTTCTGCCGGAGCTGACAGCTGGTGAACACAGGCCTGGGCACAAAGCCAGTCCAGACAGACACACAACAAGACTTTCTGCCGGAGCTGACAGCTGGTGAACACAGGCCTGGGCACAAAGCCAGTCCAAACAGACCAACAACAAGACTTTCTGCCGGAGCTGACAGCTGGTGAACACAGGCCTGGGCACAAAGCCAGTCCAGACAGACACACAACAAGACTTTCTGCCGGAGCTGACAGCTGGTGAACACAGGCCTGGGCACAAAGCCAGTCCAAACAGACAAACAACAAGACTTTCTGCCGGAGCTGACAGCTGGTGAACACAGGCCTGGGCATAAAGCCAGTCCAGACAGACAAACAACAAGACTTTCTGCCGGAGCTGACAGCTGGTGAACACAGGCCTGGGCACAAAGCCAGTCCAAACAGACCAACAACAAGACTTTCTGCCGGAGCTGACAGCTGGTGAACACAGGCCTGGGCATAAAGCCAGTCCAGACAGACCAACAACAAGACTTTCTGCCGGAGCTGACAGCTGGTGAACACAGGCCTGGGCACAAAGCCAGTCCAGACAGACAAACAACAAGACTTTCTGCCGGAGCTGACAGCTGGTGAACACAGGCCTGGGCACAAAGCCAGTCCAAACAGACCAACAACAAGACTTTCTGCCAGAGCTGACAGCTGGTGAACACAGGCCTGGGCACAAAGCCAGTCCAAACAGACAAACAACAAGACTTTCTGCCAGAGCTGACAGCTGGTGAACACAGGCCTGGGCACAAAGCCAGTCCAGACAGACAAACAACAAGACTTTCTGCCGGAGCTGACAGCTGGTGAACACAGGCCTGGGCACAAAGCCAGTCCAAACAGACCAACAACAAGACTTTCTGCCGGAGCTGACAGCTGGTGAACACAGGCCTGGGCACAAAGCCAGTCCAAACAGACAAACAACAAGACTTTCTGCCGGAGCTGACAGCTGGTGAACACAGAAGAAGAAGAAACTTAACAAACGGATGTATACTACACTTGTGAGTAACTGAACAATTAAGTAGCATTAACAATCCCTTGACAAATAAATGCACACTTATCAAACAATGATTGAACGGTCATCCACCTAACAACTAATTAAATAATGATCTAACAATGAACTGAAACTGAAAGCACAATAACCAGTTATACACTTATACATTTATTTGAACATCTAGCTAACAGCTAATTATACTTATCTAACAATGAACTGAAATAATTATATGAACATCTAGCTAACAGCTAATTATACTTATCTAACAATGAACTGAAATAATTATATGAACATCTAGCTAACAGCTAATTATACTTATCTAACAATGAACTGAAATAATTATATGAACATCTAGCTAACAGCTAATTATACTTATCTAACAATGAACTGAAATAATTATATGAACATCTAGCTAACAACTAATTATACTTATCTAACAATGAACTGAAATAATTATATGAACATCTAGCTAACAACTAATTATACTTATCTAACAATGAACTGAAATAATTATTTGAACATCTAGCTAACAACTAATTATACTTATCTAACAATGAACTGAAATAATTATATGAACTTGGGCTAACAACTAATTGTACACTTATCAGACAACTAACTGTATGTTTAAAACTAACTTTAGGCATAAACAATAAATTCTACAAGCAACTGTACACGGAACAAACAGTAAACAGAACAAACCAAATTGTGAAAAACAAACAAAAAAATTTTACAATAAATTTTCAAAAAAACCAAGACTCCTTATCAAATTAAAAACCAACAGCAATTGAATAACTAAAACTAAAAATAATTATAATCATAACCAACAAAAAAACTCCAACGTTCAAGAAAAATTATAATGAAACAATTTATTGAAACAACCACATAAAAAAATTCTGGTCTGAATGAATAAATATTTAATCAATTTCATCATGTGCCACAGCATTCATTCATTTCACCCCCCCCCCCCCCCCCCCACCCCCCCCCCCCCCCCCCCCCCCCCCCCCCCCCCCCCCCCCCCCCCCCCCTGCAAAATGTGTAGTATTTGTTCAGATAAAATTACGTCGGGCGAACTGCCTTTTTGCCAGCTCGGTTGTTCTTGCATAGTCTTTTGTGGTAGTTCTGGGCCATTGAGTTGAAGATGGACAGGACAAAGTAGGCCACCATGAACATCACCAACTTCTCAAAGCACCAGGACAGAATGTTGCCTCCCTGTCCGGACAGCAATACAAGCATTTTGTAGTCAGCACAAGATGTTGCAACTCATGGACACAGCATTTATGTCAAAATAAACATACACTGATTAATCAAATCTATTTAAAAACTATGAGAAAGAAGGAACTTGTTCACAAACTGACAAAGAAAATGTTCATCAACTGACAAAGAAAATGTTTATAAACTGACAAAGAAAATGTTCATCAACTGACAAAGAAAATGTTCATAAACTGACAAAGAAAATGTTCATAAACTGACAAAGAAAATGTTCATCAACTGACAAAGAAAATGTTCATCAACTGACAAAGAAAATGTTCATCAACTGACAAAGAAAATGTTCATCAACTGACAAAGAAAATGTTCATCAACTGACAAAGAAAATGTTCATCAACTTATCATCATTACTGATCAGCAGGTCATTACTCTCATCACGACATGCCTGAAAGTCTCTCTTTTTCTAGCCAATTGTCCAGCCCTATGTGCTTTCATCGTCAATGTAACTTCAACATCTGGTATCCACTCTGTGAAGATCTACCCCTGTATTGTTTCCCTGTAGCTGTACCCTCCAACACCCATTCTCTCCAGGCCAACATGATGTTTAACATGACCAAACAACCCCAGCTTTTGGGACAGCCTGCTGTTTACAAGCCATTTCTCCTCCATGATCAGATCATCTAAAGTGTCTGTATTTGTCTTCTTGTCCACAGTATCCCAAGAATTTTTCTGTAGCATTTCATTTCAAAAGCTCCGATGTTTTTCTTCAACGACTTGAGTTCATGATCCACATCTAAAAGTTGTCACAGCAAAGATGCATGCTCTCAACATTTTTACTTTAATTCGCTTGCAGCTCTGTGCCGCAGGTTATAAACTATGACAGACAGAGAAAATGTACATAAACTTTGACCCACAGAACCCTGACAAGAGTTAGTTCAAAACTATATGATAAAGAACATTCGTTACAACAACAACAACAAAATCTAGTTACCCCTTCTTCTTGCCCAGCGCCTGGCTTGTGGTGAAGTTTCTGCTTCTGTTTCTCCAGGTACTCTTGGAACGGATGCTGCATGAGTCTCCCGAAATGGGGGATCAGCCTGCGGAAGTTCACAAGGGAATAACAGACATTGATGAAGGCTCAATTAGAATGGTTTAGTTAATACACAATCATGAACCTGTAAGCGGACAGTGCTGACGCCACAGTAACTCATGTCACAACCAGTCATACAAGAACAAATCAAACTGAAAAGTCACATCACAGTAAGTCATGCCACAGCCAGTCATACAAGAACAAATCAAACTGAAAAGTCACATCACAGTAAGTCATGCCACAACCAGTCATACAAGAACAAATCAAACTGAAAAGTCACATCACAGTAAGTCATGTCACAGCCAGTCATACTAGAGAACAAATCAAACTGAAAAGTCACATCACAGTAAGTCATGCCACAGTCATACAAGAACAAATCAAACTGAAAAGTCACATCACAGTAAGTCATGTCACAGCCAGTCAAGAACAAATCAAACTGAAAAGTCACATCACAGTAAGTCATGTCACAGCCAGTCATACAAGAACAAATCAAACTGAAAAGTCACATCACAGTAAGTCATGCCACAGCCAGTCATACAAGAACAAATCAAACTGAAAAGTCACATCACAGTAAGTCATGCCACAGTCATACAAGAACAAATCAAACTGAAAAGTCACATCACAGTAAGTCATGTCACAGCCAGTCAAGAACAAATCAAACTGAAAAGTCACATCACAGTAAGTCATGTCACAGCCAGTCATACAAGAACAAATCAAACTGAAAAGTCACATCACAGTAAGTCATGCCACAGCCAGTCATACAAGAACAAATCAAACTGAAAAGTCACATCACAGTAAGTCATGCCACAGTCATACAAGAACAAATCAAACTGAAAAGTCACATCACAGTAAGTCATGCCACAGCCAGTCAAGAACAAATCAAACTGAAAAGTCACATCACAGTAAGTCATGCCACAGCCAGTCAAGAACAAATCAAACTGAAAAGTCACATCACAGTAAGTCATGCCACAGCCAGTCATACAAGAACAAATCAAACTGAAAAGTCACATCACAGTAAGTCATGCCACAGTCATACAAGAACAAATCAAACTGAAAAGTCACATCACAGTAAGTCATGCCACAGTCATACAAGAACAAATCAAACTGAAAAGTCACATCACAGTAAGTCATGCCACAGCCAGTCAAGAACAAATCAAACTGAAAAGTCACATCACAGTAAGTCATGCCACAGCCAGTCAAGAACAAATCAAACTGAAAAGTCACATCACAGTAAGTCATGCCACAGCCAGTCATACAAGAACAAATCAAACTGAAAAGTCACATCACAGTAAGTCATGCCACAGTCATACAAGAACAAATCAAACTGAAAAGTCACATCACAGTAAGTCATGCCACAGTCATACAAGAACAAATCAAACTGAAAAGACACATCACAGTAAGTCATGCCACAGCCAGTCAAGAACAAATCAAACTGAAAAGTCACATCACAGTAAGTCATGTCACAGCCAGTCAAGAACAAATCAAACTGAAAAGTCACATCACAGTAAGTCATGTCACAGCCAGTCAAGAACAAATCAAACTGAAAAGTCACATCACAGTAAGTCATGCCACAGCCATACAAGAACAAATCAAACTGAAAAGTCACATCACAGTAAGTCATGTCACAGTCATACAAGAACAAATCAAACTGAAAAGTCACATCACAGTAAGTCATGTCACAGCCAGCAAACCACAGAGAGTCACATCACAATGTGACACAGTGAGGCCCGACACAGTGAGGCCCGACAGTGAGTCCCACCGCAATAATTAGAATCACACCACAAAAGCTCAAAAGTTTCAGCTGATCTCTGGCAGGTACAAGTTTTAGCTGATCTCTGGCAGGTACAAGTTTCAGCTGATCTCTGGCAGGTACAAGTTTCAGCTGATCACTGGCAGGTAAAAGTTTCCGCTGATCTCTGGCAGGTACAAGTTTCCGCTGATCTCTGGCAGGTACAAGTTTCAGCATAACCCACAGAATTTCTACAGTTGGCAGTTGTGAGAGCAACTGAGGGCTGACATTTCATGTCCAAGACACATAGCTAAAACCAAAAACAGACGAATCAAAAATGACAGACAGAAGCACAAAAAGACATAACAAGAATCAGAGAGATATAATAAGAACCACAACAAGGCAGAACATGAATCACAAACAGAAATAAGAAGAGCTTTAAAGAAACCTATAAAAATAACATACTTCACACACAAAGAACTATAACAAACAAATAACAACGAAACATTAAAACAAGAAGCACAAAGAACCTATAACAACAACAAAAAACAGCACAAAAAGATCTTTACCAAGAAGCATAAAGAGATCTATAACAAGTAAAGAAACATAGCAAGAAGCAAAGAAAGATTTATAATAAAAGCCACAAAGAAAAACTCTATAACAGGAAGCACAAAGAAAATTAGAACAACAACCCCAAGGACATCTATAACAAGAAGCACAACTGAATCTATAGCAAAAGCCACCAAGAGATCTATAATAAAAACCACAAACAGGTTTACAACAAAACGATCAGACTTACCCAATGAGTTTCACCACAGTCTCGACATGGTGAGCACTAAAGATGAAGATGACGAACAATTTCTGAATATGCATTTTAATGATGGCTTTGCCGATGAGTGTGGCACCAAAAAATGTCCAAAATGGAATGAGAAAATGGCCACAAGTAATCCCGGCTAGATCAAATAATGGGTTTGGAATCTGCAATGAAACAAAGTAAGTCCCAGTTAACAAGAGTTTGGATCTGACTGTTGATCAGAGAGCTAGTATACATGCCTGCTTTTAAACTTAATTAGAGCATGGTCATTTTCAACGGACAAGCACATGACATGTATCAGAAACTGATGTCCTACCGAGTTGAATGAGAATATATTGTTGCTTCATTTGCCATTTATGTGAATGTCTTTCAGGTTTATCGGACGCCGACAACAGAACAAAGAAAACTTCTGAAAGTACTCTCGTGGGCTGGTCACAAACCAAGACAGGAAACAACAACAAATGAAAAACACAGAGACCATCTACAAACGTGGCAATCATATCAGTATCTCTGGGACGGCTAACCCAGAAAACGAATGCCTCTAGAAATCAGATATGACAGCTGAAAGGTGCAAACATGGCATCTATGTTGTAAACAGAAACAACAGGATTACATCCTCTGATGACACAGACACAACACGATTACATCCTCTGATGACACAGACACAACACGATTACATCCTCTGATGACACAGACACAACACGATTACATCCTCTGATGACACAGACACAACACGATTACATCCTCTGATGACACAGACACAACATGATTACAACCTCTGATGACACAGACACAACACGATTACATCCTCTGATGACACCTTAAGGAGCAGGAGGATAAGGACCCCCCCCCCCCCTTCCAAAAAAAAAACCCAGAATAAAACAGAATAAACCAGTATCTATGAACAGGTTATATAAAATCTCAACTGACAGAACTTGCTATGAACGGTTAGATGACATTGTAGATACAGAGCGGACATTTCACAAAAAACTGGGAACAATGAGTACAGACCCTGGTATGCCTGTTGCACCAGAGGATGGAACATGTCAGAAAATGTCTGATAAAGCCCAGATTACAAGGTAGCATAGCCCGGACAAGAACATCAACAATTACACTGATGGGTTATATAATATTATCCATGGTGACCTCTGAACTGTAGACACAGGTACACAGGTTGACACTTACTGAAGCACATGCCAAAATGCCAAAGAAGCCAACTCGCTGGACCAAGTTGTGTATGGACAGTTTGGCTTTCTCCAAAAATCCCTGTTGAGTTATAGAATAAACAATATTATTTTATTTCTAAACTATCAGAGAATGCATTATTTGTTTAAAGCAGAAATCAACCAAAGTCATCCGTCTGATTTTTCTATTATAATTATTTGCATGATGACTTTTGGTGGACATCTGAAGATAAAAGTGGTTTTTAAAAAAGGCACCTTTTTACACCTAGAGGTTTATTAGATATATGGTGCCAGTCCTAACTGTGTAGACTAATCTGCACTCAAGTAACAGAGAACAGTAACAAGCCAGCTGCCTTTACTTTCCAGAAACACTTTCCCGGTAGACAATGAAGGCTGGGTTAGACCAAATGTTGCACACCTGCAGCAAATGTTGCACACCTGCAGCAAATGTTGCACACCTGCAGCAAATGTTGCACAACTGCAGCGAATGTTCAGTCATCATTTTATTAATTCTACAGGATCCTTCCTCTTGCTGTCTTATCTGTTGATAAAGACTTGGGTTGAAACAATAAACTGTTTCTCCTTTTTTTTTGCCCTTCCGAACATAATCGGCAACCTGTCATTTTTAGTGCAGGTCACAACAGAAAGCTGTGGCGGGTACAACAGAAGAAACATTTCACATGAAATCCAGCGTGGCACCAAGCACTCAGCCCAGCAGATGAGTGCTGACAACTGATTGCTTCAGTAGCAACAGTGCTTCTTAACAAACCCCTTAGCCTTACAATATGATAACTCTGTGAGTCCCAAGAAACGCATCACGCGCTAACTGGTTAGAAACCTGTCGCTCAATCTGCATGTGATAAGTGAAGGTTTTTAACTGACCACTGGCCAGTAATAAAATGTTGAGCACTCAATTTCAACTTCCTTTCCAGTTCTTTGTGTTTCATAACAGGCGTGCAGACCATCAGACTCATTTGGAAACATGGTGAAAGCCTAAAATATAGTATATTTGTGAGGCTGACCAAGTTACTAAGTGTTTGTTTGAAAAACAATATGGCCGCTAAACAGTATTCTGTATGCATGCCAACATGATTTACAGAAGCCTCAAATTTAAATGAAGCACATGTTTATTAGATTTATCCTCAATTAGAAAGATAACATTGCGAAGTAGTCTTGTTTCAGTCATTTAAAGAGTCAAACTATGATGAGGAATAGGTCTAATGTGTACCTGAACCTCACGCGAAGGGTACAACGATAGCAAAGTCAGCTGGCACACACAAAATATATATTACGGAAAAGGCAATTTTCTTCAGTGTCAGTTCAAGTGCTAATTTCCTTATTATTTAGGATCATAGCTACAAATTAGAGGCAAACTGCATGTTACATAAACTTTGTTTTGTGTGAAGATACTAATAGTTTTGGAAAGTCGGTTTTCTTTAGCAAATAATGGTGCTCTGTTATGTTTCAAAAGATTCTATGGAACAAGATCTAATGCATAGACTGAGTTTATGTTTTACTTATACATTACTAAGTGGTTCCTGTTTATTTGTGATTCATTTTGAATACATTTTAACAAGATTTCCTTCAGTGCTATGGTGGTAAGTGGAAAAATTATTATTTTATTTTACTAATTGCTGTAAACACACCATCTGTTTATTTACTAATATTTAGCGCAATTATTTGTTATAGTAGTACTTTATTATTATTATTCTCCCGACAATCCCGGGTTACTTTGATGCATACATACATACATACATACATACGTACCGGCTAGCATGGAAACACACACAGATACACACAATCTGCTACCCACACACAAACTGACACACAATCTGCTACCCACACACAAACTGACACACAATGTGCTAGGCCCACCAGTTGAATAGCTCTGCTACAGGCCATCACCCCACTAAACATGTGTTATAGAACAATCACTAGGCTTTTGTTTTGTTTTACAAAAATGATAAAACCACCTTCTCTCCCCCCCCCCCCTCTCCCCCAATTGACTGGGGGGGGGGGTGGCTGTGGTGTAGCGGAAAGAATTGGAAGGTCATGGGTTCGAGTCCTGAGAGAGCCAGACTTTGGCTCCCAGATGGACCCAGCCTGGAGTGGGCATAGTCCTGGGACGTAAAGGTGGTCACATCACCCACAGAGTGCTGACTGACATAATAGTCTGGGTCTTGCACCATATGCCCCAAGCATAAAAAGCTCCTTGACTGACTTTTGCTCAAGTGGCGGCCGAGTCTGTGGCTTAGGTACTGTGACAAGGTTCGATCCCAGCTGCAGCCGATTTGCAGCAGGTCTTGTTTAGGTTTCTACAGTGGCACAGAGAGCTGACCGTTCAGGAGCAACAGCAAACCATTAAAGGTAAAAATTGACTTGAAAAACCACAACAGCCACACACAAAAATACTGGGGTTGATTCTGCAACATCCTGTAAAGGATACACAACAAGCTTTCAACTTAAGTACAGCACAGTTAAATGGACAACAAAGCTAGCAGGTTGATAAATGCACAAACTTTTCACTGGATTACTGGGAAACTATCTAGTGCAGTGTTCTTCAACCCACGGCCCACTGGTGGGCCGCGAACAAGTCCAGGTGGAAGGGCGATAATTTCTAACTAATCGTGTAAAGGGGTCGGGTAGGTAGTTTCCAGTCTGCACTCTGTAGGACTAACATCATAAGGGTGAGAACAAAACAGGTACAACTGGTACAAATCCCAGGGAAACTCTCTATCTGACTGCACAAAACAGTTGTTGAAAGGAAAACGCAGAAATTCAATAAATGTTATTGCAGCGCTTCGACTATCTAAACAACGCTTCAGACACAGACATCAGACTGTCTCGCCTTTAAGCAGCAGCACATGTTGCATTAGCTGGAAAGTTTAATTCTATTAAATAAGATTTAACGAATAAACTATTGTCTAAATTTGCTTTTGTGTTTGGTTAACTGTCAGGTGGGTCGTGAAACAATTACCCCCTGTTTTTGGCGGGTCGCGGGTGTCAATGCGTTGAGGAACACTGGTCTAGTATACAGGTTAGGGTAGTGCATGCATAGACACAGACACTACACTATCACTTGACTATATGGAAGCTGCAACACTTGGTATCACATTAACAATAAATGCCAGAACACAATGTCTACACAACTGTAACAGAAATTTTAACCAAAACACTGATAAATAATTAAAAGTTGAACAAATATGTGCTAAATATTTCATTCACCCTCCCTACTCTCTCACACACACACATATATATTCATTGTTGGTAAGCGTTGAGCAGCTGTGAACTCTAGTGAAAAGTTCTGGTTCTGTGTCCACTTTTAGACTTGAGAATGGTTGCAGAACTTGAGCTTGGTGTGCAGATGCATTCTGCAGATCTGGCTGATTTCTATGCTCTGTTGGCCTCTCAAGCAGATGCTGACTCCGAAGGAAACACTCCTAATTAGTCAGCCATTATGATACGCATGTTAGGGGGTACCTCAGTATACGTCACTAATCCGTTCCACATCCTTGGACTGACACCAAATAGGATGTATACGAAACAAATTTTCTCATGAGAAATAGATAGAGAACAATTAAATTGTTCCTATGCAAAATACTATTGTTATTGGCATAATAATCATTGATAGGGTTGTAGCAAATAATGTAAACACTGCTGAAAAGTAAAATACATAAACACAACAGCAATGACACGAAACAAACGCAATGTCAACCTGATTTTACCTTGCTGAGAAGAGTGGAGTGTCTATTAGGATGGTACTGAGAAGGGAGGAGGAGGAGATGTTATTGTTTGGAAGGAGAGTTCCCTTCCAAAAAAACTTAAGCAATCTAAAATGCTTGTGTTTCTTCTCTTCCATTTTTCTGTCTGTTCACTCCCTGGAGCTGGCTGAGACATTTACTACAAATGTGCTAAAAAAAATTGGCTTCTGCCGTCTCCTAAGGAGATTTCAGAAATGTGACACGGCCTGGTCACTCCAGACAATGCTATTATGGCATGCTTGTGCTCTGTTGGGGTGATGCTTCTCTGCAAATGTTTTGACATTCCTACATTTGGCAAACATTGCCTTGATTAATGAGAGGCAAACAAGGGTAGCGTGTGCTGGCAGGACTTATTTTGACTCATACAAGATCTAGCATGAGAGTTCTATTCCAAACAAAGGTCATATACCAAGCACAACTTTTCATGTTTAAACAAAGCATATACTGATGTGCCACACCCACACATGATATTGTTTCTTATTCTTAGTGTTCAGCAGCTGTTAACTCTAGTGGCCCAGAAAGTTGTGGATGTTTTTCCTTTGTGGCCTGGCTCCAGGATTACAGTGCTGCTTCTAAGGCAGATCCACTACAACCTAGCTCCAGGATTACAGTGCTGCTTCTAAGGCAGATCCACTCCAGCCTAGCTCCAGGATTACAGTGCTGCTTCTAAGGCAGATCCACTCCAACCTAGCTCCAGGATTACAGTGCTCCTTCTAAGGCAGATCCACTCCAACTCTAAAGAAAACACCCCTAATTAGTTGGCTTTTACTTTTACAAGCTCTAGTTCAACTGGTCCACAAAATGGGGTCCATCAAGCTACATCTAGTTCAACTGGTCCACAAAATGGGGTCCTGCAAGTGACATCTAGTTCAACTGGTCCACAAAATGGGGTCCATCAAGTGACATCTAGTTCAACTGGTCCACAAAATGGGGTCCATCAAGCTACATCTAGTTCAACTGGTCCACAAAATGGGGTCCATCAAGCGACATCTAGTTCAACTGGTCCACAAAATGGGGTCCATCAAGCTACATCTAGTTCAACTGGTCCACAAAATGGGGTCCATCAAGCTACATCTAGTTCAACTGGTCCACAAAATGAGTTCCATCAAGTGACATCTAGTTCAACTGGTCCACAAAATAGGGTCCTGCAAGTGACATCTAGTTCAACTGGTCCACAAAATGGGGTCCATCAAGCGACATCTAGTTCAACTGGTTCACAAAATGGGGTCCATCAAGCGACATCTAGTTCAACTGGTCCACAAAATGGGGTCCATCAAGCGACATCTAGTTCAACTGGTCCACAAAAATCTCAGGCTGGCACTATCCATCTGGTACATATTATCACACTAAAAAAAAATGGGTCATTGACTTGACCTTCTTTGACTAACAGGTCTGATTGTTGGTACTACAGAAACTATTTTCAAAAAAAGTCTAGTATAAAAATGTTCAGAAAGGTTTACATTTTGTCTGCCTTTCAGCTCCCAATAGAGCACAGGTCCTCAATCAACTCATGCAAGCTCTTCAGCTGGTTAAATTCTGCACCGAAAGGGTTCTAATGATAAACTAGCCAGCCTGGTGCCAACATTTCACTGGCTACCTTGTAGCACAAGCATGATCAGTTACAATGTTACAGCCTGGTGGCAACATTTCCCTGGCTACCTTGTAGCACAAGCATGATCAGTTACAATGTTACAGCCTGGTGCCAACATTTCCTTGGCTACCTTGTAGCACAAGCATGATCAGTTACAATGTTACTAGTCTTTGCTTTCCTTCTAATACATGGGAGCGATACATTTACACAAGTAGTAAACAATACAGAAAATTAATTTTGACACTCATTAACTAATTTTTTACAAGAATGATGATAAATTCTTTTTATAAATACATCAAATTGATGTAATGTTAGAGACTACAGAAATAATTATGTTCAAGATACCAGTAACAATAATCTCCATTCACTCATGGCACTACTTAAGCCCCAAACTTTTCAATATTTTTTTCAAATTAAACATCTGTTCAAAATTTTAGTAAATTACACAAATTTCATAATCTTTCTGAAGCAAAGCACATTTCTTTAAACTTAGAATGCATTTTCCTTTACATAACATATGTAATCTCTCAAAATTGAAGAATTCTATAATTTGAGAAGCAGCAGCAGCAGCTTTACTGCACCTCAGGGGCCAGAGAGTATACACAAACACAAGCATTCACTAGGAGGGGTCTGAGAGTATATGCAAACACAAGCATTCACTAGGAGGGTCTGAGAGTATACACAAACACAAGCATTCACTAGGAGGGGTCTGAGAGTATACACAAACACACGCATTCACTAGGAGGGGCAGAGAGTATACACAAACACAAGCATTCACTAGGAGGGTCTGAGAGTATACACAAACACACGCATTCACTAGGAGGGGCAGAGAGTATACACAAACACAAGCATTCACTAAGAGGGGCAGAGAGTATACACAAACACAAGCATTTACTAGGAGGGGCAGAGAGTATACACAAACACAAGCATTCACTAGGAGGGGCAGAGAGTATACACAAACACAAGCATTCACTAGGAGGGGCAGAGAGTATACACAAACACAAGCATTCACTAGGAGGGGCAGAGAGTATACACAAACACAAGCATTCACTATGAGGGTCTGAAAGTATACACAAACACAAGCATTCACTAGGAGGGGCAGAGAGTATACACAAACACAAGCATTTACTAGGAGGGGCAGAGAGTATACACAAACACAAGCATTCACTAGGAGGGGTCTGAGAGTATACACAAACACAAGCATTCACTAGGAGGGGTCTGAGAGTATACACAAACACAAGCATTCACTAGGAGGGGTCAGGGAGAATACACAAACACAAGCATTCACTAGGAAGTCATCTCCCACAGCCCCAGGAAAGGACAGACACCACTCTATACACAAACACAAGCATTCACTAGGAGAGTCAGAGTGTATAAACAAACACAAGCATTCACTAGGAGGGTCAGAGAGTATTACATAAACACAAGCATTCACTAGGAGGGGCCAGAGAGTATACACAAACACAAGCATTCACTAGGAAGTCATCTCCCACAGCCCCAGGAAAGGACAGACACCACTCTATACACAAACACAAGCATTCACTAGGAGGGTCAGAGAATATACACAAACACAAGCATACACTAGGAGGGTCAGAGTGTATTACTCAAGCATTCACTAGGAGGGGTCAGGGAGAATACACAAACACAAGCATTCACTAGGAGGTCATCTCCCACAGCCCCAGGAAAGGACAGACACTACTCAAGCAAAGATAAACCTTCACCGGCAGAGACATGCACCTCAAGCCTCCTGACATGCTCTGTCCTGAACCTCAAGCCCCCTGACATGCTCTGTCCTGAACCTCAAGCCTCCTGACATGCTCTGTCCTGAACCTCAAGCCTCCTGACATGCTCTGTCCTGAACCTCAAGCCTCCTGACATGCTCTGTCCTGCACCTAAAGCCTCCTGACATGTTCTTTCCTGCTTCTGAAACCTCTCTACGTGATGCTGTCCTTTATCTCAGGCTTCTCTACATAAAGTTACTTTCACATTTCCAGCGACATCTTGATCATGACACATCTTTGCTCAAACTGACACCACAAATGTGAAGGCCTTTTACGTTGTTATTTTGTCTTTTTACTTCATGAATACAATATGCACCCCTAACTGGAAGAGACAGTTATTAGGAGTGGGAAAAAATGTGCACTAATGACAAGATTTCACAGTACATGCTTATGAATTTTTCTGTCAATGTCAAAGACATGCCAGTCAAATAGGAATAGCCTGATTTTTTTTAAATGTAACGCTATTAACCAGTAAATTGACTGTGAGGTTACAGCAGGCTACAGGACATGCCACGCTCAAATAAGATCAGCAAAGATATTATTTGACCTCTATCTTTAAGGCTTATAGGAAAATCTGACGTCAACGTAGCATTTAAAAAGCTATTTGACTCAAAGGACCCACCTTCCACTCCAATGTTAGTTGATTTACTCACATTTACACCTTGGCCATCTAAATGTTTGTGCAGGCACAAAAACAGCCATCAGCATTAACTATGTGTCTCGTAAACAGATCACTATAGTAGACAAGTCAAAAAAGTGACACTTATGGGGAACTGGACCCAAGTGAAAGTGCCAGTTTTGCAGCTTTTTTGATGTGAAGGTGTTAAATAGTATTTCTACTGGGAGATTACAGCAGGCTATAGAACATGCCAGGGTTATACAGGAGAAGCCAGTATTTGACTTCACCTAACTCTACTGAGCAGGAACTCTCCTGTCAGGCTACAGCGAGCTACAGGGCATGCTGGTCAACACAAAGACAGAGCACAGGCTACAGACAATGCTGACCATGTCAAAACCCTACACCATAGAAAGGTTACATTACTCTGTGTAAGTCCTGCCAGAGAAATCAAATCAACAAACACATTACAGCAGCAGTCATTGTTAAGACAATAAAAACAACAAAATCAGAATTATGAGGTGGAACAATGTAAATTGCCTATACAAAAAAGAAATTAATAAATTACTCTTTAATGGTACATAAGTCTGATACGTCTGAAGGCACAGACAAGGGCCCTCCACTTTTCTTATTAAACTTTACTTTAATGGTAACAACTAATTTGTAGTTACTACTGTAAATATGTAGCAAGATATCTGAAAATAGCGCATGTATGAACAACTTTAAATGTCATGCTACACACAAAAAAGTTGGTGCTGCAAATACAAGATGAGAAATTCTGGCACTCAGACAAACAGGCAACATCAGATGAAAGGGGTATCACAGAGATCAAGATTAGAATGGAAGGGGCAAAAACTGCATTTTATAAAATGAAGAACACCTAATGCTTAGAGTATAAAGGGCAAACAGATAAAGAGCAAACAGATAAAGAGCAAACAGATAACTGTGTCAACAACAAACAACTTGACAAGTCAGTCAGCAAGACAAAGCCTGTAGAATCACATGTAGGAGTGATATCACATCATCACTGCAGTCTTCCAAGGAATGAAGACACTAAACAGTGTGCCCTGTCAGAGAGAGAAGACACTAAACAGTGTGTCCTGTCAGTGAGAGAAGACACTGAACAGTGTGTCCTGTCAGAGAGAGAAGACACTGAATAGTGTGTCCTGTCAGAGAGAGAAGACACTGAATAGTGTGCCCTGTCAGAGAGAGAAGACACTGAATAGTGTGCCCTGTCAGAGAGAGAAGACACTGAATAGTGTGCCCTGTCAGAGAGAGAAGACACTGAATAGTGTGTCCTGTCAGAGAGAGAAGACACTAAATAGTGTGCCCTGGCAGAGAGAGAAGACACTAAACAGTGTGTCCTGTCAGAGAGAGAAGACACTAAACAGTGTGCCCTTTCAGAGAGAGAAGACACTAAACAGTGTGTCCTGTCATAGAGAGAAGACACTAAACAGTGTGCCCTGTCAGAGAGAGAAGACACTGAACAGTGTGCCCTGTCAGAGAGAGAAGACACTAAACAGTGTGTCCTGTCAGAGAGAGAAGACACTAAACAGTGTGCCCTGTCAGAGAGAGAAGACACTGAATAGTGTGCCCTGTCAGAGAGAGAAGACACTGAATAGTGTGCCCTGTCAGAGAGAGAAGACACTGAATAGTGTGCCCTGTCAGAGAGAGAAGACACTGAATAGTGTGTCCTGTCAGAGAGAGAAGACACTGAATAGTGTGCCCTGGCAGAGAGAGAAGACACTGAATAGTGTGCCCTGTCAGAGAGAGAAGACCCTGAATAGTGTGTCCTGGCAGAGAAAGAAGACACTAAATAGTGTGCCCTGTCAGAGAGAGAAGACACTGAATAGTGTGTCCTGTCAGAGAGAGAAGACACTGAATAGTGTGCCCTGGCAGAGAGAGAAGACACTAAACAGTGTGCCCTGGCAGAGAGAGAAGACACTAAACAGTGTGCCCTGGCAGAGAGAGAAGACACTAAACAGTGTGTCCTGGCAGAGAGAGAAGACACTGAACAGTGTGCCCTGGCAGAGAGAGAAGACACTGAACAGTGTGTCCTGTCAGAGAGAGAAGACACTGAATAGTGTGTCCTGTCAGAGAGATAAAAAAACACTAAACAGTGTGTCCTGGCAGAGAGAGAAGACACTGAATAGTGTGCCCTGTCAGAGAGAGAAGACACTAAACAGTGTGCCCTGTCAGAGAGAGAAGACACTAAATAGTGTGCCCTGGCAGAGAGAGAAGACACTGAATAGTGTGTCCTGGCAGAGAGAGAAGACACTAAACAGTGTGCCCTGGCAGAGAGAGAAGACACTGAACAGTGTGCCCTGGCAGAGAGAGAAGACACTGAATAGTGTGCCCTGGCAGAGAGAGAAGACACTAAACAGTGTGTCCTGGCAGAGAGAGAAGACACTAAACAGTGTGCCCTGGCAGAGAGAGAAGACACTGAACAGTGTGCCCTGGCAGAGAGTAAACAGTTTGTCCTGGCAGAGAGAGAAGACACTGAACAGTGTGCCCTGGCAGAGAGAGAAGACACTGAACAGTGTGTCCTGTCAGAGAGAGAAGATACTGAATAGTGTGCCCTGTCAGAGAGAGAAGACACTAAACAGTGTGCCCTGTCAGAGAGAGAAGACACTGAATAGTGTGTCCTGTCAGAGAGAGAAGACACTGAATAGTGTGTCCTATCAGAGAGAGAAGACACTGAATAGTGTGTCCTGTCAGAGAGAGAAGACACTAAACAGTGTGCCCTGTCAGAGAGAGAAGACACTGAATAGTGTGTCCTGTCAGAGAGAGAAGACACTGAATAGTGTGTCCTATCAGAGAGAGAAGACACTGAATAGTGTGTCCTGTCAGAGAGAGAAGACACTGAACAGTGTGCCCTGGCAGAGAGAGAAGACACTAAACAGTGTGCCCTAGCAGAGAGAGAAGACACTAAACAGTGTGCCCTGTAAGAGAGAGAAGACACTAAACAGTGTGCCCTGTCAGAGAGAGAAGACACTAAACAGTGTGTCCTGTCAGAGAGAGAAGACACTAAACAGTGTGCCCTGTCAGAGAGAGAAGACACTAAACGGTGTGCCCTGTCAGAGAGAGAAGACACTAAACGGTGTGCTCTGTCAGAGAGAGAAGACACTAAACAGTGTGCCCCGTCAGAGAGAAAAATCACTGAATAGTGTGCCCTGTCAGAGAGAGAAATCACTGAATAGTGAGCCCTGTCAGAGAGAAAAATCACTGAATAGTGTGCCCTGTCAGAGAGAGAGGAAACTAAACTGTGTGCCCTGTCAGAGAGAGAAGACACTAAACAGTGTGCCCTGTCAGAGAGATAAAGCACTAAACAGTGTGCCCTGTCAGAGAGAGAAATCACTGAATAGTGTGCCCTGTCAGAGAGAGAAGACACTAAACAGTGTGCCCTGTCAGAGAGAGAAATCACTGAATAGTGTGCCCTGTCAGAGAGAGAAGACACTAAACAGTGTGCCCTGTCAGAGAGAGAAATCACAGAACAGTGTGCCCTGTCAGAGAGAGAAATCACAAAACAGTGTGCCCTGTCAGAGAGAGAAATCACAGAACAGTGTGCCCTGTCAGAGAGAGAAATCACAGAACAGTGTGCCCTGTCAGAGAGAAATCACAGAGCTGTGTGCCCTGTCAGAGAGAGAAATGACTGAACTGTGTGCCCTGTCAGAGAGAAAAATAACTGAAGAATGTGCCCTTTTAGAGAGAGAAGACACTGAACAGTGTGCCCTGGCAGAGAGAGAAGACACTGAACAGTGTGCCCTCTCGGGGGGGGGGGGGGGGGAGAGAAAGAAAGAAACCAAACAGTGTGCTCTGGCAGAGAGAGATAAACCAAACAGTGTGCCCTGGCAGAGAGAGAAGACACTGAAGAATGTGCCCTGGCAGAGAGAGAAAACACTCAAGAATGTGCCCCGGCAGAGAGAGAAAACACTGAACAGTGTGCCCTGGCAGAGAGAGAAATCACAGAACAGTGTGCCCTTGTGTGGGGGAGGGAAGGAGGGAGGGGGGGGGAAGAGAGAGAGGGGGGGAGAGAGAGAGAGAGAGGGGGAGAGAGAGAGAGAGAGAGAGAGAGAGAGAGAGAGAGAGAGAGAGAGAGAGAGAGAGAGAGAGAAATCAAACAGTGTGAAGAGAGAGAGAAATTAAACAGTGTGCTCTGGAAGAGAAAGAAACTAAACAGTGTGCTCCGGCGGAGAAATTATGGTACCTGCCTCAGGATTATAGTTTCCAGTTCAAATCCTAGCACAGGACTGTTTTTGTTTTAAACAACCAGTAATTACTAAAGATGGGCACATTTACCTGATCTCTAGTGAGCTGGTTGCCTGGCCTTCTCGGATAATGCAAATTATTGAGGGTATAATGGAGGTTACAACAGCTGGAAGTCACAAAGAGCAGGCCATGTGAAAAATTCTCTGGCTAAATTATAAAGAAAAATAACCCATTCATGGGTAGGTGAGATGTGGTACCTTTGCTATAATCTATCTACTGGAAGCAAACAGTTCACAAAATCATGCCACGGTTGGACACAATGACCATCCAGGTGCAAAGCTACACATGACCGATTTCCCTGGGAAAATGAACAGAGAAGAGGAGGGTTGGGAAATGTGAACCAGTTCTAAATCATGCAGTGCCGACCTCAAATGTGTCTACAACTTCAAGTACCACAATCTGATTGCAAACAGACATAATGCGCCCAACTTTCACAGTAAGAAAACTGTAACACTTAAATACTGACCATTTCTTCAGGATGTCGAGTCTTATCATGAAGAAGCTCCTCGATCTCTTCGAACTCATCATCCTCCAGGTCCACACCTGACAATCTGGCAGCTCGTGCCATGAAATAGGGAGGCAACTCTCCTATAGCTGTGCCAGCCCCCTGGTAATGGAAGAGAACAAATCAACCTGCAGCTGTTTACTGGGACATAATCTACAGGGAAGGTGGAGAAGAGTATAGCCTTATGTAAGGAAAACACTTGGTCAGAAAGGCAGAAGAAACAGAAAGATGTCTGTTGGAAGCTGAAACAGCTGAGCTGATTTAAGAACTGACATCACAATTCTCTGGATATTCTCATATGCACTCCATCCCCATCTTCAGCAGCCAGCGAAGAGTTCCTCTGAGTCCAGAGCGTGGGTCAGATTCCCTGATCCCTCGCTGCCTCACCATTTGTTCTAGACCACAGTGATCTATCTGTGCTTGTGCTTTATCTCTTGATCCGAAAAGGCCTTGACCACATCTAGCTTGTCATGCATCAATCAACCACCCATTTTCTCAACACCAGCCAAGCTTGTCATGCATCAATCAACCACCCAGTGGCGCAACACCAGCCAAGCTTGTCATGCATCAATCAACCACCCAGTGGCGCAACACCAGCCAATCTTGTCATGCATCAATCAACCACCCAGTGGCGCAACACCAGCCAATCTGTCCGTCTGTTCATTTCGCAACATATCTGCATAACCAGGAGAAAAGGTCCAATAGAAGCTAACAACCGGTGCCTTTCAAGCTATGCTTACTACCCAGCTTGGAACATGCCATTCCCTGCAGGCGTCTGTGAGTGTTTTACAATCATAACATGTGTGTGCTGTTTTAAAGCCAGCAGAAAGCCGTTGTGACTGCCTCCACTGCAATTCTCAAAACAACTAAGAAACAAATACAAAAAACATCAAAATATCAGATGCCTGCCAATGTTCCACACGAGGAATCTGAAATAGTTCAGAGAGTCAAGATTGTTGATGTCTGCTTCCAACAAGGTATCAAAGATGGAGAATTGTTATCACTGACGTCTGCTTCCAACAAGGTATCAAAGATGGAGAATTGTTATCACTGACGTCTGCTTCCAACAAGGTATCAAAGATGGAAAATTGTTATCACTGATGTCTGCTCCATCTGGAACTTGTGCTTACTTAGAAACTACACAGGGTTAAAGCTGACACACAGACTGTCTAGACTCCAATAATAAACTGTTAACATTACCTACATGAACTTCCTCCACTCAAACAGGAATAACAGCAGTTCACAAAGTTTTCCTGTCACTGGTAGCAACCACCAACTTGTACACAAAGACAAAGAATATTTGAGTTGTAGCTTAGAACTAGCAAGGGGTTCTAAAACTACTGCACTCACCCACATGATTGCTTCCAGGCGCACCTTGCTCATGATGACCCACAGGGACATGTGACGGGTGTCCTGTGTCTCTGGACACACAATTCTGGAGGTCAACACAAACACAGAGAATAATATCAGTGCAAATTTCACAACATGACATGTAAAATAACTGATATAAACACAACAAGCCATGTAATGTACGTGATATAACACAACATGTCAAATAAAATACCTGATATAAACACAACAAGACATTAACATTGCTGATAAAAACACAACATGCCATGTAACATTTCTGATATAAACACAACATGCCATGTAACATTTCTGATATAAACACAACATGCCATGTAACCTATCTGATATAAACACAACATGCCATGTAACCTATCTGATATAAACACAACATGCCATGTAACCTATCTGATATAAACACAACATGCCATTTAACATTCTTCATATAAACATAACATGGCATGTAACATTCCTGATATAAACACAACATGGCATGTAACATTCTTGATAAAAACACAACATGCCAGGTAACATTCTTGATATAAACACAACATGGCATGTAAAATTCTGGATAGAAACACAACATGGCATGTAACATACCTGACATAAACACAACATGTCATGTAACATGCCTGACATAAACACAACATGCCATGTAACATGCCTGACATAAACACAACATGGTATGTAACATTCTTGATATAAACACAACATGGCATGTAACATTCTTGATATAAACACAACATGGCATGTAACAATCTTGATAGAAACACAACAAGGCATGTAACATACCTGACATAAACACAACATGCTATGTAACATTCTTGATGTAAACACAACAAGTCAAGTAACATACCTGACATAAACACAACATGCCATGTAACATTCCTGATATAATCACAACATGGCATGTAACATACCTGATATAAACTAACACTAACAGCGCAGATAAAATGAGTGCCTTGCCAAACTGATGGCTAAAACCAGGTGTTTAGTTGGATGACTGGTAAAAGTTATTTTATTATTTTCAATTCATTCTTTGAATGTTAACACAGCAACTACCCCTTAAATGATTGACTTGTTTTGCATATCCACATCCTAGCACATCAATCCGCCCCATTCGTGCTTCATCCTCTGATACATCAGTCGTATCAGGGTCGCCATGCTCTCTGTACACAGTAGAAGTTGTTTAGCTTATCTTCTCTCTTTGCCCTACAACCGGTGTCTCCATGCTTGACCTGGTTTCATACCGATTTTCACTGAACAGTTCATCATCTCTGGAATGTAGCTAATTCAGTATGTCTACGATGGCCATCTGTCTTCCTTTTCCTCCACAAGCTTATGCAGACACAGCAAGTCTGTTGACTCATTTCCTCTCACCCCCCCCCCCCCCAGCGTGTACAGCCAAGAGCAGCGGTTCTAGACCTGCTGATCGTGGCCCTTTTTTTTTGGGGGGGGGGGGGTCGAATGACCCTTTCACCTAACACCATGGGAAAACACATATTCACTGAAGTTATGAAGGAAAATAATTATTCGGGGGTCACCACAACGTGAGTGAACTGTATTAAAGGGTCGCTACAACATGAGGGAACTGTATTAAAGGGTCGCCACAACGTGAGTGAACTGTATTAAAGGGTCGCTACAACATGAGGGAACTGTATTAAAGGGTCGCTACAACATGAGGGAACTGTATTAAAGGGTCGCTACAACATGAGGGAACTGTATTAAAGGGTCGCTACAACATGAGGGAACTGTATTAAAGGGTCGCTACAACATGAGGGAACTGTATTAAAGGGTCGCTACAACATGAGGGAACTGTATTAAAGGGTCGCTACAACATGAGGGAACTGTATTAAAGGGTCGCCACAACATGAGGGAACTGTATTAAAGGGTCGCCACAACGTGAGGGAACTGCATTAAAGGGTCGCCACAACGTGAGTGAACTGTATTAAAGGGTCGCTACAACATGAGGAACTGTATTAAAGGGTCGCCACAACATGAGGGAACTGTATTAAAGGGTCGCTACAACATGAGGGAACTGTATTAAAGGGTCGCTACAACATGAGGTAACTGTATTAAAGGGTCGCCACAACGTGAGGGAACTGTATTAAAGGGTCGCCACAACGTGAGTGAACTGTATTAAAGGGTCGCTACAACATGAGGAACTGTATTAAAGGGTTGCTACAACATGAGGGAACTGTATTAAGGGGTTGCTACAACATGAGGGAACTGTATTAAAGGGTCGCTACAACATGAGGGAACTGTATTAAAGGGTCGCTACAACATGAGGGAACTGTATTAAAAGGTCGCTACAACATGAGGGAACTGTATTAAAGGGTCGCTACAACATGAGGGAACTGTATTAAAGGGTCGCTACAACATGAGGGAACTGTATTAAAGGGTCGCTACAACATGAGGGAACTGTATTAAAGGGTCGCTACAACATGAGGGAACTGTATTAAAAGGTCGCTACAACATGAGGGAACTGTATTAAAGGGTCGCTACAACATGAGGGAACTGTATTAAAGGGTCGCTACAACATGAGGGAACTGTATTAAAGGGTCGCTACAACATGAGGAACTGTATTAAAGGGTTGCTACAACATGAGGGAACTGTATTAAAGGGTCGCTACAACATGAGGGAACTGTATTAAAGGGTCGCTACAACATGAGGAACTGTATTAAAGGGTCGCTACAACATGAGGGAACTGTATTAAAGGGTCGCCACAACATGAGGGAACTGTATTAAAGGGTCGCTACAACATGAGGGAACTGTATTAAAGGGTCGCCACAACATGAGGGAACTGTATTAAAGGGTCGCTACAACATGAGGGAACTGTATTAAAAGGTCGCTACAACATGAGGGAACTGTATTAAAGGGTCGCTACAACATGAGGGAACTGTATTAAAGGGTCGCTACAACATGAGGGAACTGTATTAAAGGGTCGCTACAACATGAGGAACTGTATTAAAGGGTTGCTACAACATGAGGGAACTGTATTAAAGGGTCGCTACAACATGAGGGAACTGTATTAAAGGGTCGCTACAACATGAGGAACTGTATTAAAGGGTCGCTACAACATGAGGGAACTGTATTAAAGGGTCGCTACAACATGAGGGAACTGTATTAAAGGGTCGCCACAACATGAGGGAACTGTATTAAAGGGTCGCTACAACATGAGGGAACTGTATTAAAGGGTCGCCACAACATGAGGGAACTGTATTAAAGGGTCGCTACAACATGAGGAACTGTATTAAAGGGTCGCTACAACATGAGGGAACTGTATTAAAGGGTCGCCACAACATGAGGAACTGTATTAAAGGGTCGCTACAACATGAGGAACTGTATTAAAGGGTCGCTACAACATGAGGAACTGTATTAAAGGGTCGCTACAACATGAGGAACTGTATTAAAGAGTGGCAGCATTAGAAAGGTTGAGAGCCACTGGCCAAGAGAGTTTTGATAGGCTGGGACTTCTGCATGTTGTCAACTCAATCTAGTCAAGAGTTTGCCAGTTCAGATCTTCTTAGGCTAAGCCATTCCCTACCAGTCATTCCCTACCAGCCATTCCCTACTAGTCATTCCCTACCAGTCATTCCCTACCAGTCATTCCCTACCAGTCATTCCCTACCAGTCATTTCCTACCAGTCATTCCCTACTAGTCATTCCCTACCAGTGTGTGCGTGAGCTGCTTTGTGTTTCCCCAGCCATGCAAGTGCACCCAGGACAACTTCAGTCTCCATCTACATATTAAAGTAGCTAACCTGAAGCACTGACTTTAGTGATAACAATCTTTTTTCAATGTTAAATAAAAGGTAACAAACTGTTTCCATGTAAAGCTCTCTTCCATTCAGGTTTCTGTTCTAAATCCGTCGCAGCTCTCCATGACCTGAAATGTTCACATCCTGTTTGTCTGCAGAACAGAATTTTCAAAGCTTTAACTCCATCCCAGTTCTGCTGTGCTTGCCCTTAAAAGGGTGGTTGGCATGTTGTGGTTTACAGCTAGGCTGTGATATCTGCGCCTGTCAGCCTAACATATTAGATTTAAGCTCAGCCTTAATTAGTCTCCTTCTACAACATGCTTGCTGGGGGGGGGGGGGGAGGAGGGGGGGAGTGGGTGTATCCACCCCACCCACCACTGGGTTTCAGAACCCACATGGGAAAATCACAAACCCAGACAACAACAATGACACTGCTATAACCCAACCTCTGTAACAGTGACCTATGACCAAACCGGCGGCCACCAATCAAATTGTACTTACTCATTCGGATAAGGAGGCTCGGGGAAGTTCACAGACTTGCACTCGTAGGCTGCCAGTGTGACAGCAGCAATGTGGGGACCCTGAAGATTACAATAAAGGAATCAGCACAATGAAATCTGGACAATCAACTATCGGGCTGACACAATGAAATCTGGACAATCAACAATCGGGCTGACACAATGAAATCTGGACAATCAACTATCGGACTGACACAATGAAATCTGGACAATCAACAATCGGGCTGACACAATGAAATCTGGACAATCAACAATCGGGCTGACACAATGAAATCTGGACAATCAACTATCGGACTGACACAATGAAATCTGGACAATCAACAAGCGGGGTGACAATTAAATCTGGACAATCAACAAGCAGGGTGACACAATTAAATCTGGACAATCAACAATCGGGCTGACACAATGAAATCTGGACAATCAACTATCGGACTAACACAATGAAATCTGGACAATCAACTATCGGACTGACACAATGAAATCTGGACAATCAACCATCGGGCTGACACAATGAAATCTGACAATCAACAATCGGGTTGATACACTGAAATCTGGACAATCAACAAGCGGGGTGACACAATTAAATCTGGACAATCAACAATCGGGTTGATACACTGAAATCTGGACAATCAACTTATGGGTTGATACACTGGAGATGTGAATATACAAAGGAATTTATCATATCAATGGGTGGGGGTGTAGGGCCAACAAATAATGAAATACAAACATTTCAGAGAGACTGGAAATGAAAAGAGAGTTGAAGAAAGAAATAATTAGTCAACAGATCATCCGTCCTGCATATGCAAACATCCAGTGCCCAGATCTCAGCAAACATCCAGTTCTTAAGGCTCAGATCTCAGCAAACATCTAGTTCATAGTGCTCAGATCTCAGCAAACATCCAGTTCATAAGTGCCGAGATCTCAGCAAACATCCAGTTCATAAGTGCTCAGATCTCAGCAAACATCCAGTTCATAAGTGCTCAGATCTCAGCAAACATCCAGTTCATAAATGCCCAGATCTCAGCAAACATCCAGTTCACAAGTGCCCAGATCTCAGCAAACATCTAGTTCACAAGTGCTCAGATCTCAGCAAACATCCAGTTCATAAGTGCCCAGATCTCAGCAAACATCCAGTTCATAAGTGCTCAGATCTCAGCAAACATCCAGTTCATAAGTGCTCAGATCTCAGCAAACATCCAGTTCATAAGTGCTCAGATCTCATCCTTAGTTTATCCCCCAGCATGCAGCAATATGGTGATGAAAGAAATGAGTGCGTGGGGTTTTATGGCAAAAGCAAATGGAAAGTGTCTGAAAACAGAGAGCCTCGAGTGTAACATAACAAAATCCAGAATGATGTAACATCACAACATCCAGAATGATGTAACATCACAAATCCAGAATGAGAATGGAGGTAGAGGCAGTTACAGCATTTTTCTCATATGGCTGGACACCAGCACAGCCCAACATATAACTGTAAAAGATTCACAGAGCATACTTCAGAAAAACAGAAACTGGTCTCCTACACATAGTGGCTTACAACGCTTGATAAGACTCATATCAGGCTCATTTTATGGATTTATGTCCAGGACATTCAGGTGTGTAGGGTAATGAGCAAGCTGATAGATTGGCTGCTGCGGCTTTTCTGGGTGGTGAGCTACATTATGGTAAAGCAAAAGTGTTAAAGGCAGAACAGACCAAGTATCCGTACACTGACAGACTCATTCAGCAAGGGGCTGAGCAGAGTGTCTGGAAGATAGTCAACACTGTGGGGAAAACACAGGCAGACTTTTCATTACACTTTAATTGGTATTATTTGCATACTGACTCTTTGTTGGCTCCTGAGGAAGGAGGCGGAGCAGATGTGGGAATGTCCCAAGTGTAGGGGTGTCAATTCTGGATTCATTCATTCGTTCATTTTTTCAGAAATAAAAGAGACAAGTGAAGATTCTGGCCACATTAAAATACATGAGCCTCATAAAAACCTTATTGAGAGAAACTGATTGCCTGTGAGTAGTAATACTTTGTGCACTACATTATTCTTAATCAAAGTAATCAATCAAAATAACTATTTATCCTCCTATGGGTAGAGTGACAAGCATCGTTTGAGAGGTCCCCAGGGTAAGTACCCTTTGGATAATTCTCTAGGAAGTGCAGATGTGTTGGGAAACAAACAGGCTGACAGAGCGGTTGCTTCAGCATCACTTGATGATAGACTGAAACAATGAATAACCTTTCCTGATGCAGGACAAGTGACAAGCTACAAGTTATCAAGGCCCTTGGTGAGCAACCTGAAGAGAATGCTGCATCGCAGTGTGGCCAGGGGGATTTGACTGGCACTAAATACTCGGGGGAAAGGCGAGAAGGACATTCAATCACACCGGCTGCTGCAGACAGGGATGGGGCACATACAGGAATGTCCTGCCTGCCAAACCTCTAGCAGATGCTGTGTGTGACTGGTTGGAATTTTACACTGTGCATGTTTGGTTAGTGTTATGATTCCTTACTTGCACTTTAAGCCCTGCAATATTTAGGAAAACAAAGCAATTTCTTAAAATGGAACACAATACTTACCAAATAAAGAAGAAAAGTGTGCAACCCCGTCCCTAACCCAACGGATGATAAAATCCCCAATCCAATCCAATAGGCACACCACAGAAGCTTTTTTTCTACGGATTGGACAACCTGAAAACAGTTAATAAAATACTTAGACAGGCTTCACTGTACTCGACTTAGAATACTTAACACTAACATCAAAACATCACTGCTGTATGCATCAGTAACACAGAGATTAACTCAAACAGTAAGTAATAAATTAGACTCAACCAGCAAGTTAGCAGAATGGAAGGAATCAACTGGAATGGCAGAATGACTACCATGGTATATATTAGAGAACTAAACAACTTCCAGCACATCAAGAGGTGGAGAAACCCACTCTATCATGATGACAAACTCTGCTCTACACCAGACACCTGAAGAAGACAGTCTCCCACGCAGCACATTGTCACAAACACAATCTCCCACGCAGCACATTGTCACAAACGCAATCTCCCACTCAGCACATTGTCATAAACACAATCTCCCACGCAGCACATTGTCACAAACACAATCTCCCACGCAGCACATTGTCACAAACACAATCTCCCACGCAGCACATTGTCACAAACACAATCTCCCACGCAGCACATTGTCACAAACACAATCTCTCACGCAGCACATTGTCACAAACACAATCTCCCACGCAGCACATTGTCACAAACACAATCTCCCACGCAGCACATTGTCACAAACACAATCTCCCACGCAGCACATTGTCACAAACACAATCTCCCACGCAGCACATTGTCACAAACACAATCTCCCACACAACACATTGTCACAAACACAATCTCCCACACAACACATTGTCACAAACACAATCTCCCACACAGCACATTGTCACAAACACAATCTCCCACGCAGCACATTGTCACAAACACAATCTCCCACACAGCACATTGTCACAAACACAATCTCCCACGCAGCACATTGTCACAAACACAATCTCCCACACAACACATTGTCACAAACACAATCTCCCACACAGCACATTGTCACAAACACAATCTCCCACACAACACATACCTTCTGATGGGGTCCCTCCATGTGGTAGATTATGTAGGCGACTATCAACATCAGAACAGTTAAAGCAACAGATTTCTTTCTCTTGTATAACCTTTACAGACAACAAAAAAACAATTTAAAGAACAGGAAAGTTACAAAGACCATCACTGTAAACATCATTCTCTTATACCGTCCCCTTCTTCACCATTTTGAGCCCGTGAGGTTCATTGCTGCAGATATCACTCTGCAGCTGCACTCACCTCCACTCATCTCTGACTGGCCTTCTCTTTCCCACTGGTGACTCCAATGTTTTGCAAGTCTGACTGTATACTATCTCTCCATCACCTTGTTTGTTAACCCATCTCATAGTCTACTCACATTCAACCCTTCAAAGGCCTCAGTAACGTGGTTCTCCTTGAATACGCATTAGTCAGGGCAGACTTATCATCAGTGGCAAGCAGGGACAAAATTCTGATGAGAACAAACCTGATGACATATCTTGGAGTGAGGTTTGATTGTAGTCTTGCCTTCAAAGAACACATTGACCACTCCAAGGCCTGTCAACAATCAAGGTCCTGCCTGGCCGCTGCCAATACTGAGCAGAGACTGCTGCTGTCTCTGTTCCAGGAGCTGGCTCTTGCTTCCATCAAATATACTTTAGCCTGTCTCACTCTCAGTTATACCTAGACCCAAAGACTCAAAAAAGTGTAAAATGAAGCCATACGCATTATTCTTAGGACACAAGGTACACCTCTTGTGTATCAATGAGATATCTTCTTGACTTCCCTATAATAAAAGAGATAACAGGCTGACCAGTTCTGCCCGAGTGGCAGCAGATGGCCAGCCTATAGATCGTACTGACACTGTGAATGCCATCAGAGAGACAGGATGATCTGAGGATGTCTGCAGCAGCAGATGGCCAGCCTATAGATTGTACTGACGCTGTGAATGCCATCAGAGAGACAGGATGATCTGAAGATGTCTGCAGCAGCAGATGGCCAGCCTATAGATTGTACTGACACTGTGAATGCCATCAGAGAGACAGGATGATCTGAGGATGTCTGCAGCAGCAGATGGCCAGCCTATAGATTGTACTGATACTGTGAATGCCATCAGAGAGACAGGATGATCTGAGGATGTCTGCAGCAGCAGATGGCCAGCCTATAGATTGTACTGACACTGTGAATGCCATTAGAGAGACAGGATGATCTGAGGATGTCTGCAGCAGCAGATGGCCAGCCTATAGATTGTACTGACGCTGTGAATGCCATCAGAGAGACAGGATGATCTGAGGATGTCTGCAGCAGCAGATGGCCAGCCTATAGATTGTACTGACACTGTGAATGCCATAAGAGAGGCAGGATGACCTGAGGATGTCTGCAGCAGCATGTCCACATCACTGCTAAGAATATGAGAATTGGGAGTCAAGACTGGCACCGCCAAGCACAAGAAGCACACCCGACATATATGAAGTCTTGTGAACCAGCAAAGAACAGGCATTATTAACTGCAGGACGCTGATGTACATGCTGAATGGGGGGAATCTGAGCACCTATGGATGTGTCCGGAGTGCTGTGAAGATAAACTCATAAGTCCCATTCATCTTGTTTGTATATGTGGCTGTTGCCTCTGTTAGCTCTACTATCTCCATATGTCCTAGCCATGGTAGTCTAGTAACCTGCATGATGCCAGTAGTAAGTGATCATTGACACAGGTTATACATTTCCCTGCTGCTTTTCATTATCCATTCTCCGCTGCTTGCAACTTAAATGGGTCCATTCTTTTATACGACAAACAAATTCACATGTACCGGTCAGCATTCAAACAAGTAGCAAAAAAACAAAGAAGATAAGAGTATGTTTAGCAATAAAGAGTACACACTAGACAGAATAAAAACAGAAAGCTATAATAACTATACCGGGAATCGAACCCGTTGCCTCCAAATTATGACAGCCGGTCCCTGCAAGAACAATTACACTTTTTAAAAAATCAGAGAAGTCCTATACAGCTGTCAGCAAAGGTGTATCTGTTGTGTGATGAATCTGTGCTGAACTGAGAACAGGTATGCAGGCCAGGGAAATCATGAGAAAGGTCAACAGGACCCGAGTTAACACTCATCATGAGAATCGGCACGACTTAGCACACGGAGGTGAAGCTAGGGTCAGCATGAGTTCGGTCAAGCCCCGGAAATAATCGCTGTGGGTTCCATGTATCTGCGGAAGCTCACAGAACTCTGATTCATGGAATGAACTTGGGCAGGTATCAAGAATAAGTCATTTGAGAGGAGATTCTCTTTATGCGAGGATGTGCGAAGTCCTTCGCCAGTCGAGCAAGCAATCATTCTACAGCGGGGACGTGATTGTTCCTCATCGATGTTCTGTCTCATGACTGTGTGTTAGGGACTCCGTAACTGGAGTCTCTAACCAGTTCATTGTGTAGGATTCCTTGTTATTTTCTGACTCGCAACTATGTGTCGTGGAGACGTATGAAGTGATTAACGTCTGCAGATAGTTCAATATATATGTACCTGTATAATGCAATGTTTTATTATTTGCGGCAAGGCCGAGTGGGTGAACTGCTAGCCCTAGTTTGAGTAACACAGAGGTGGTGAAAGCTCGTGGATCCAGGGTCGGCAGCAAGATTGTGCTGGGTTCAAGAGCACTGCTTGTAATTCAGGTGAAGGATATGGAGCACATTGTGTAATGCAAGCTCTTGAAGCCATTAGCAGGGTGAAGACTGTCTCCTCTTGTGATTTGCACTGTTGTATCCTTATGTGTGCGTGCTGGTAGGCACCAAGACTGTCTCTTGTGATTTGCACTGTTGTATCCTTATGTGTGCGTGCTGGTAGGTACCAAGACTGTCTCTTGTGATTTGCACTGTTGTATCCTTATGTGTGCGTGCTGGTAGGTACCAAGACTGTCTCTTGTGATTTGCACTGTTGTATCCTTATGTGTGCGTGCTGGTAGGTACCAAGACTGTCTCTTGTGATTTGCACTGTTGTATCCTTATGTGTGCGTGCTGGTAGGCACCAAGACTGTCTCTTGTGATTTGCACTGTTGTATCCTTATGTGTGCGTGCTGGTAGGTACCAAGACTGTCTCTTGTGATTTGCACTGTTGTATCCTTATGTGTGCGTGCTGGTAGGTACCAAGACTGTCTCTTGTGATTTGCACTGTTGTATCCTTATGTGTGCGTGCTGGTAGGCACCAAGACTGTCTCTTGTGATTTGCACTGTTGTATCCTTATGTGTGCGTGCTGGTAGGCACCAAGACTGTCTCTTGTGATTTGCACTGTTGTATCCTTATGTGTGCGTGCTGGTAGGTACCAAGACTGTCTCTTGTGATTTGCACTGTTGTATCCTTATGTGTGCGTGCTGGTAGGTACCAAGACTGTCTCTTGTGATTTGCACTGTTGTATCCTTATGTGTGCGTGCTGGTAGGCACCAAGACTGTCTCTTGTGATTTGCACTGTTGTATCCTTATGTGTGCGTGCTGGTAGGTACCAAGACTGTCTCTTGTGATTTGCACTGTTGTATCCTTATGTGTGCGTGCTGGTAGGTACCAAGACTGTCTCTTGTGATTTGCACTGTTGTATCCTTATGTGTGCGTGCTGGTAGGTACCAAGACTGTCTCTTGTGATTTGCACTGTTGTATCCTTATGTGTGCGTGCTGGTAGGTACCAAGACTGTCTCTTGTGATTTGCACTGTTGTATCCTTATGTGTGCGTGCTGGTAGGTACCATTGTTTTGTCAAATAAATATACTATCCATGAGCAGAGTGTTGAGTTGTGCTGATCTAACAGTGTTACACCTCGTGTCGTGAACGCTAATCATTATCACCTAGATAATGTGTCAAGTATGACAGAGATAGCTCCCCTCCTGCATTAAACAGCATCATCCATCTGAATGCACAGAGAGGGCATATGTACAGAGTTTGTATGTAGACATGGGAGAAGGTCAGTAGCTGACCACAATGTATGTTAACCAACCACATAATAAACATATCAGACTGAAATGCTTTGTTGATCAACAAATGAATTTGTGCAGTAGGTTATCTTACCACTATACTGTTATGCCAATGTTATGTTATCACAATATTGTTATGTTATCACAACTGATGTCACTACATTGCAAGGAAGGAAGAATATATCATTCATTTCTTATTTCACAGCGCCTTTGCCACACGGAAAATACACTGTATTATTCTAATTGCAGTTCACATGAATATCACTTCTCGGGTCCATAAAGGCAGCACACAACAGCAACTGTGTAAGCTGGCTTACATTTCCAAGAAGCCACTCTGTGAGCTGGCATACATGTCCAAGAAGCCACTAAGTAATTAGAATTTAAAGTTGAGAAGACTGACTTCACTGTACTGTGTTTTATCCAATATGGCTGAGTCTCTGTCTGCAGGATGGGTAGCCACTTGCCCAGAATGTTGCATAAAGCATGAACTCTGCACTGAAAATAACTGGCATGCTACTGGCTAGCTCACCCCATAAAACAGGGCTATTCAACTAAGTTTATTCTGGTGCCAAAATGTTGAAATGGGAATTGTCACGGGCCAGAGCCGCAGCATAGAAGGATCACTGACACAATACAAGTGGTGACGATCAGTGGGTCACCTGCCAGGCCTCCACAGGCAAAATCTGGCCCGCAGGTCGCCAGGTAAAGAGCCCTGCCATTGACAAACCGTATCTGCAACATATAGCCAATCATAAACAACCCTAACATTGACAAACCGTATCTGCCACATATAGCCAATCATGAACAACCCTACCATTGACAAACCGTATCTGCAACATATAGCCAACCATGAACAACCCTACCATTGACAAACCGTATCTGCAACATATAGCCAATCATAAACAACCCTACCATTGACAAACCGTATCTGCAACATATAGCCAATCATGAACAACCCTGCCATTGACAAACCGTATCTGCAACATATAGCCAATCATGAACAACCCTAACTTATATCCAATCATGAACAACCCTACAAGGCTGTCAGTTAGCTGAGGACCTACATTATATTAAGAGATGAATGACGAAAGAAAAATAACTCCGGTTGACAACAAACACGAAAACACCGTAAACATGATTACCTGTTAGCTAAAACTGATGTAAGTGCCACCGTTTCATACACAAAATACTGCAAGGTCAACACAGGTCGCCTCCACAAGACGATCTTCTCCCGCTCCTTCCTTTCCATCTCTAAGGTCAGGGTCATGCTGTGAAAGCTGACCTCCGAGGGTGATGTGTGTATCCCGTTGGTGGTTTTCCGTTGGCGAAGGCTGGTGTCAGTTTCGGCAACCGAGGGACTGCTGTTCTTGGCCATGATACCAGCTGCAGTGCTTCGCTGGTTGTGATGGCTCTGGATTCGACTTATCTAAATAAAACAGGAAATTATTGGACCCAAGTGAGCATCATATTTTAATCACAGCTGTTTAATTTATATCCACCGTACAGGATAAAGAATATCTTATACACTGCCCCCTAGTCAATTGTTGTTCTGTATTCAGTGTGTGCCAAGTACCTACTCCAGCCTGTATCACTTATATGGGATAGTGTGCTTAAGGTCTTCAAAGGTGTATTCATAATGTTTCTTACACCTGCCATTTCTGCGGGCCAGCTTTCTTCTCTCCGGCATGAAAAATCTCAGTCATCTTTCAGGTGTTTGCTTCTGTACACCAAACCAATCTAGGCTGAAGTGTCCCATTCTGAGTCTGAACATAGATCTATAAGTTTCTGTTGAGTGTATTTAAATTGTCATGCTCTGGTCTGTCATTTTTCAGTTTGCCTTGAAAGATTGCTTTAAGAATGTCTTTGTTCATTAATGGCTTTATTCTGCAGCAAATTTTCTGATGGTAAGTTAGGCAGCCTCACAACAACTTCATCATTCACATGTTACAATTGGGCATGATAAATTAGTGTGGCCATCTTGGCTTCCCTTGTGGGTTCTCGTAGACACACGCAGGTTTGAGAACACACAGGGAAGATAAACAGAGTAATGAAGACAAACGTGCTGATTGACTGGTTGTAAACCACCACCCCCCCCCCCCCAAAGTTTTAACTCTTAACTTTGATGAACTGACACCTCATTGTCTAGCCTAGTGGTTTCCGATTAGATAAAACGTGCAGACCCTCTCATTTTCGGTCTGCCACAAACCCCAGACTTTTTAATTGTCATACACTTTATAAATATCAGAACTGAAAAAAAAGGACTGCATTCTAAAACTGAAGGTTAAATTTGTTTCCCTGACTTCATGGGCGTTCGCAGACGACCAAATGGGAAAAAACTGGCCTAGACTCTAAAAAGAGCTTATATCTATCGCAGACATGTTGGTGTACTTTTCTTCCATCCAGTGACAATATACCATCTCCATGGTGACTGTGATGCACAGCTTTCCTTCCCCTCTCCAAGCTCAGAGACTTTCCCAGTGTGCAGGAATGATACTGGAACTTCAAACTTGCTGGCAGACAGTTGTAAAAGTAAGCAGAGCATGAACAACAAAGCACAATCTGGGAGTTGGTCTGGATGGATGGTTTACCACGAAGTGATCAATATTTTGTCGCTGTCCGGAGACTAAAGCAAATACATGGCCAGGATAAACACCAGCTTACCAGCAGAGCTGGCTTGCCTCAAAAGAAGCTAGCAATCAACATTATCTGGCATGACAGACAGGTAGGCTAGAAGGTCACAACAACAGGGAAGTGGGAGAGGGACAAAGGACAACATGCACAAAACACACACTGCAATTAGCTGGGAACATGCAAAGCTCATAAACAAACTTAACAGACGCTGTCAACTAAATGCTTGTTATGAGGACTGAAACAGTATTTCCCCCTCTACTTTGACCAACACGGTTAAGTAATTTCTCATGCATGGATCTAAAGGAAGTTCACACACACACACTAAAGGGTCATTCTTTAATTTCTTATGTGCAGAGCTAAGAGAAGCTGAAACAGATTGGCCAAGTCCATAATCATATGCGTCATCAACAAAAATCTGATCACATAAAGACATATTTATCAGTTATTTTAAAAATATACTAGAGACAAACAAGTATGGTGCAGACAAGTGTGGTGTATATGACAGACAAGTGTGGTATATATGACAGACAGACACAGTGTGGTGTATATGACAGACAGTCAGACAAGTGTGGTGTATATGACAGACAGACAAGTGTGGTGTATATGACAGACAGTCAGACAAGTGTGGTGTATATGACAGACAGACAAGTGTGGTGTATATGACAAACATACAAGTGTGGTGTTTATGACAGACAAGTGTGGTGTATATGACAGACAGACAAGTGTGGTGTATATGACAGACAGACAAGTGTGATGTATATGACTGACAAGTGTGGTGTATATGACAGACAGACAGACAAGCATTGTGTATCTGACAGATAGGTGTGGTGTAAATAACAGATAAATGGCTCACAATAGAAGCAAACTGTAGGGTTCATGCTTTGTGCAACGCTCTCTCCAGGCTGCCAGCTGCTCTGTGGAGACAGATCTCACCAGATGGGACACAACCCATCCAAACCAGACGTGACACAATCCACAGCAATTAAGTCGATCCAAGCATGACAAGACAAGATCCAGTGCAATGAAGGCAATCCTCCTATATATGTTTCTAACCCATCAAGTTCTGAGAGGCCTCAGCACCATATACTGAACAGACCTCACTGAGAGTAAGAGTCCTTTACCTCCTCACTTAAACAAACACTTCCAGCGTCAAACATGTGTTGCCAATAGAATAACGGCTATACATTCTGCTGCCAGGTTTTTCTGTAAGGTAGTTTATTTCCACATTCCTTGTACATAAGTATGTTAAAGCTGTTTTCATTTGTCCTGTCTTTTCTTTTCTATGCAGAAGTATGCAAGTCCTTTCCTGGCATACTTTCATTAGAACATGGGGGAAGGAGATGATACATACACAAGCATACGGTTGAAGCTTTTGTAGTCCCAGGTTAATGCTACTCAAGCTTGTTAGATCATGAGTAGTTAGTTATTCAAGTTACTACCTAAAGTAATAGATATTTGGGTGAAAGATGCAAACATCAGAACACAGACAGATTTAAAGCTAATGGTGGGTCAATGAGGGTTAACATAACAACCAAGCAGGGGAAAGTCGCTGGCAGTGGATAGGACATCAACTGAGATATAAGTGGTCCTATGGTCATCAAATATGAGGTGGGGTGGCCAGTTACCTTGCTCACCCCCTTTCCTTCCCCAGCAGTTCTGAGACTTATCTAGGCCATGGGAGTGTTGAGAAGTTTATGACAGACTAGCAACATTTCAGATGGTGACAAATATGCTAGGTCATTTTCTTTGTTAACTTAGATGAGACAGTTCTTCTGTCTTCACCCTTAACAAGTTGCTTATCAAGTTGTATTGTGGTTTACAGCTAGGATGTGATATCTCCACCTTTTAACCCAACACATCTGATCAGCAAAACCTTAATTAGTCATGTGCACAATGTGCTTGTTAAGTGGTGGCCCCTGCAGACCACACAGTGAGACAAGAGAGCCACACAGTGAGACAAGAGAGCCACACAGTGAGACAAGAGAGCCACACAGTGAGACAAGAGAGCCACACAGAGCCAATGCTGATGTATGGACAGTTGGCTGACTCATGACACATTATGTGCAAGCTACAAAACACACCATGTTTAGATCAAGGATGACAACACCAACGACAGATAAAAAGTGTAGAAAGATGTATCTTCAAATACATTTACTCATGACGACAACTGATTCCCCTACACCAGAATAAGACAATTGACATTGTTTGGGCAAACCATGACAAGGGAGAAAACTGAAGTAAATCATGACAATTAAATAGCTGGGTGGAAATAAAAGCAGAGGGAGACCAAGAAAGAGATGCTGGGCATCATAGCACGACAAAACATCTGCATCGGAAATGACTGGCATAACAGAGGAATCACATCTATGGACAAACATGGTTACCAAAACAATCCTGCCCCCTCGAAGGGTTGAACCCTGACCATGTCTCTGCATACAAGTGCACTAACTACCATGCCCCTGGATAAAGACAATAACAGTACTGCCAGAATTTCCTTTCAATGGAAACAGGTGGGAGATATATAAAAAAAATATAGAGAGGAGATCAATAAAGATAGGGAAGAATAAAAGGGAGGAAGTGGGAGAAGTTTCAGGAGATGACAAAGGAAAGAACAGCCAGTTCCCTGAGGGGCCACACTGCAGTTGGGGGGGGGGGGGGGGTGTGAAAGGACAGAAGACAAAAATATTATAGGATTCAAACCCAGACTCTTCTGAGCCTGAAGTGGACAAAGCAACCTCTCAACTATGGCACTTCCTACTGTACTGGCCTGTTTACTGACCAATGTGCTATCATGATATAACAATCAATACTTTACGTACATCCCCACAAACATATACACTGAAACACAAAATACTGACCAAATACCCCATATTCATGAAATATAAAAGCATGTGGTATGTGATGTGTTAGAACAAATAGCCCATATACATGGAATTAAAAAAAGCATGTGGTATGTGATGTTTTAGACCAAATAGCCCACATACATGGAATAAAAAAGCACGTGGTATGGGATGTGTTAGAACAAATACAAAGGAAATAAACACATAAATACAAAAGTTTAGAACTCAAAGCAACAAATTTCATTTTCTGCTCATTGTACAGAATGCATTCCGATGATTATTGTGAATATAATATAAATTGTTAGAAAAATATGTTAATATTCAGTTAGTCCAAGAAAGAAACACAACGAAAACCTGAAAAGAAAATTAGCATCTACAATTAATAAAGTTAAAGGGCTAGTACTCCCACTGTCGAAATAATCAGCAACAGGAATGGTGTGTGTCAGCAGCAACAGGAATGGTGTGTGTGAGCAGCAACAGGAATGGTGTGTGTCAGCAGCAACAGGAATGGTGTGTGTCAGCAGCAACAGGAATGGTGTGTGTCAGCAGCAACAGGAATGGTGTGTGTCAGCAGCAACAGGAATGGTGTGTGTCAGCAGCAACAGGAATGGTGTGTGTCAGCAGCAGCAGATGTCCTTCAAAATCTGCCAGGAGAGACTGACCACCCTGTGGTCTGTCCCAGAGTCAGTGACATCCTTTCTTTATTGAAATCATAATCAATACTGCTACTGCTGGTGTAAGCCAGGAGGGTTTTCACCAGGGTCAGGAAAATAAAATACTATTTGCTCAGGCGGTGGTCATTATGTGGTGGGCTTAACCCTACTGCCTGAGAAAGCACAAAACAGACACCAACTGGGTCCAGTCCCCAGTAAATGTTGTTTGTCTACTTGTCCAGACTGATTTATTATTTACAAGATGCAAAGATAATGGCTGAGCTTGTTGTATTACATTTAATGCTTTACTCTCTTTATGTTTATTTATTGTACGCCCTTTCTATATTTATATTCGTAATGTCGGGTTTGATCCCAGCTGCGGGTCATGCGCCTTGCGTTGGTTTCAACAGTGGTATCAAGAAAGCCGACCGTCCAGAAAGCAATGACAAACTACTGGACGTAAATTTGCCTAGAGAAACCACACAACAGCCAGGGGCTATTGGGGTTGGTTCTGCAACGTACTGTAAAGGATATGCAACTAACCTATATATATATATATATATATATATATATATATATATATATATATATATATATATATATATATATATATATAATATATATATATATATATATATATATATATATATATATATATATATATATATATATATCCCCAACCCAAATCTAAATGTCATCTGCAGATAATATTTTTTCAAGTATTAGCGACCTGTGTATTTGCTATTTATTTTCCAAAGAGTTTTTGGGGGGATTTTTTAATGAGGTCATTTATTACCAATCTATTTACCAATAACAGGGCAACAGAGTTCAGATTTGTTACTTGACCATAAACCCCATGCCTCAGTTACGATTCGAACACAGGTCACTTCATGTGAGAGGCTGGTATTCTAACCTCTCAGCTCTCATAATGCCCATGAAAAGGCCCTTCTGTTCCTCACAAGACATCAAATGCATTTCCAGGTGTTGAGTTCCGTGGCAAAGAGTAGAACCCCTGCCCCTTAACAAGCGTGTCATAGAAGGCAACCCAGGATTTGCTGAAACTGGGTGTGTTTGGCAGAAAGACACTGCACCACAACTGTAAACCACACAACCCAGCATATCAACTGGAAAAGGGGGGGGGGGGGGGCGGGGGAGATCAGATGATTCACAGATTACATAATGGGAGGTCACAACAATCAGGTGTCAAATTTGACATGGGAAAGACAACAATCACAAGGAAAAGAATCATCATGGAAACAAATCATCTAACACATGTTAAATGCTGCCTGCACATAAGCCAAAAGATCAACACGTATGACACAACTGCTACTGCAGAGACAAACAAATCATCCTAGCTAAAAAAAAAATGTTTAAAGAACTGAAAACATTCCAGTGACTCAAGAGGTAAAAAAAACAGATGCTAATCGTATATGTTGCATTCTCCACCAGCTCATTCTATATCCCACCATTCCTTAATGGGGTCAAGACCCAATTTATTCAATGCTAGGAGGGCGAACAGGCTATGATTTGTTAGCTGACCCCACGTACAGTTCCTGAACTGTCTAACATCCTTAATGTCATCTGCCCCTGCCAGCCTTCTCAATGTGTTCTGTGTGTGTCTGCCCTTTATTTTTATTCCCTGTCAGTTCTACTGTACAGACATTCTAGTTATACTGTTCTCAGGTTTTCTCACCGTGTGTCCTATTCAACACCATCATCTTTTCCTCACCTCTCGATTCAATGGATTCTGTTCAGTTCTCACCCAAACCTCAACAATAAAGATTCTTTTAAAAATAGTAGAGTCAACAAAAGGCATCCCTGTCACACACATGTTCTTATTTCTAACATATCTGCTGATTTTCACTCATTAAAAACAATATTTCCTGACTTTATATGTTGCTAAAAATCCAATATAAAGTAGTGAATTAAATTTGATGCTTTGCTCTTAATTTTGCGTAGTGTGGCTATCTTGTCAGTACGGGATCTGTTTAGTCGAAAACCTGCCTGTTCATCCATTAGCTTTTATCGATGGCATCTTTTAGTTTTCTAAAAATAATCCTAATTAATGTTTTTCCAGGAACTGACAGCAAAATAATTTTTCTAGTTGTCACACTCCTACAGACCACCTTTTCTGGACAGTTTCAGAACATATCCTTCTCTCCAATCTGCTGGTATTTCTTCAGTCTTCCGACTAACTAAATCATTTGTATAGCAATTGGGTAGCCTGCATAACTTCTGGTTCTAGCTTTAGCAGCACTAGTTTTGCTCATGTTTAGGTCTACCTGTTCACTTTCATCTCTCTGATGTTTGTAATGGTTTCAGGCATTATGCACGTATTATGTGTCCATCCCTTTTATCAAGGACTTCTACAAAAGATTCATTCCAAACTTGCTTGATCTGTTTCTAGCAATTTTCAGTGCTTAACTGCTCAGATAACTGCTGCGGCACTTTGTACTTCTGTGAGACTACTTAACTGCTCAGATAACTGTTGCGGCACTTTGTACTTCTGTGAGACACTTAACTGCTCAGATAACTGTTGCGGCACTTTGTACTTCTGCGAGACTGCTTAACTGCTCAGATAACTGCTGCGGCACTTTGTACTTCTGCGAGACTGCTTAACTGCTCAGATAACTGCTGCGGCACTTTGTACTTCTGCGAGACTGCTTACCTGCTCAGATAACTGCTGCGGCACTTTGTACTCCTGTGAGACTGCTTAACTGCTCAGATAACTGCTGCGGCACTTTGTACTTCTGCGAGACTGTGACCAAAAACAGTGCCTAAACGTCTCTATTTCTGAGATATCCTAACTTACACTGGTTTCTATGAGGTTTCCTCATCGTTGGCAACTGTCAGTCCCTAAGGACCATGTCGTTGTGCTGTTGGTTTTGGGAACAGCGCCTGCTATGACCATAAAGTCCTATATGGGAATGACCGTCTCTGCAACAGTCCACATAACATTGATGCTCTATCATGCTAAGGCTGGTTTTCTCTTAAGACATCTCCTCTCTTGCTGTGTCTGGCTTCTTTCACCGTCTGCATCCACAGAACTCGGCCCTCAGCTAATCTCTCCCAATATCTGTGTCAATGCTGATATCCTTCAGGTTGCGTTTGCATGATCTTATGTCCTCATCAATCATCTACAAAACCCAATCTCTACATCTTTCTCACTAATCTACTACTGCCTGTCTACAAATAATTAACTTTCAAACGTACAGGGCACAATAAAGCAACTATTATATACTGGACTCAACATGCATGCAACTCTGAATGGATTAGTGTATTAGAGTGAAGCAAGCTAAAAAAGAATTGGCAATACCACAACAAGCAAACAGGAAAAAGCAAGTGGATGGATGGCTGTCAAGACAAAAGGCTGTGCACCAACCAACACTTGGTTTCAGAAGAACTGCAAAATGAAAAGGTAAAGATTTGGTTACAAACATGAATTTAGAATTACAGAAATCAATGTGCAACAGCTAACATGGTACTAACTACCACCACAATGATATTCTATAACTGTATGTTCAAGAGCAGCTGTGTTCAGATACCATCTAGTATGTTTACTTCTTACATGGGCTGGGTGCCCAATTCTCAAACCAATGGAAACAAAATTTTCCCTGCTTGTTAATTCTTCTGTTCCTTTACACCCCCACTGAAACATAGACCCTCAATACAGCCAATACACTCTTTCTTGTTTCCATCCATGGAAGCTCATTGTTCTTTTACTGTTCATTTCTCTTTTGAGGTTCAGATAATGCTGTTCCTAATCATAACAAATGTGCCAAATGTCTTTTTTAGTGCGACTGCAGAAAAATGACAACTGATCTCTCCCACTCTCATATTTCCTCTCATCATCTTTTCTGTGTGTTTTTAAGCCCCCCCCCCCCCCCCCCCCTATTCATCTGCCCTCTAGGTTCCATAGAAATGACATAATAGTTAAACTATCAACAGGAATTCTCAAAACGTCCTATGCAGCTCCAACAGTGGCTACTTTATTTGACTTAATGACATGTGTTCAAATCCCTAATAAGGCAGGAATTTTTACAAACTGTTCTGGACCTATGGGGATACCCAGTCTAAATGGGTGCTGAGAAATATACTAGGAAGTAAAAGCAGCCAACATAATACTGACTTCATCATTGAGAGCTAAGTGGTCTATTGAATATGTGTAAAGGTGTGGACAAATGATCTAATGTAAAACTGTGATATTTGTGCCTTTCGGCCGATTAACTAACTTCAAGCATTTGCTGAACAGGTTAACTTCCCACAGCTTTATTTGTGTGGTATTCTTTGTGTGGTCTTCATTTAATTCCATGAACATTTCTTTAATTCCAAGTGTGTGTAATACTTCCGTTGTCTTCTCCTTCCATCAGAACAAATGTACAGACTTAGAAACCAATACAAAATGATAAACAAAACTAGCATGGAAACATTGCACATACACAACCGATAGGGACAACAACAAGGGTGGGGGGGGGGGGGGAAGATAGGGCACTGGGGACTAGAGATAAGATCTGCGTACCTCCACCTCTAGTGTGTTTTAAATAAAACAAATAATGTAAACTTATGTGAGTCATTTCTTTATCTCTGTATGATAATTTGAAGTGACTGTTTTACACACTTTACAAAATGTGAATCTACAGCTGCAGAAGTGCTGTTGTAGTAGAATAGTGCATCGCTGCCTTTTAAGACACACTTGATAAGTTACTGTGTAACCATCTTGATTCACTTGCAGGTCCCGGTAACACCCTGAAACACCTCAATGTATCACTGCCTATTTATAAGACTATTTGCTTGAAACACACTAGCATGTGAATACTTTTACCAAAACGTACCCATACATTTGAAAAAATGTAATATTACAAACATTTTGTGTTTTAAAAAAAAAGCAAAAGCTAACCAGGTATTCAAAAGTTAACTAAAAATACATGCGCGTGCAAGTAAGTTTGTGTCAAACACCTGAATGTCATTTCCCAGGTACAGCTAGGAATATCCAGTACAACCAGATTACATATAACACTGACAAATAGTATAACTATATTAAAATGTATCTTCTTCTTTTGTCCTACAACGTAAGAGACAAAGAGAGCAGTTATATGTAGTTGCATGTATTTTCTAGTTGTCATGTTATTGTCATATTGCATTCTGTAATATCTCTTTTGTCTCTCTGATTAGACCAGTCGTGTTATTTGGCTCTGAAACTTGGAGCACAACTAAAAGAGATGAAGCCTTATTACAGGTTTTCGAAAACAGTCTTACGACAAATCTTTGGACCCATCAAAGATGCAAACAGCGGTGAATGGAGAGCAACATCAAAATTCATAATCTGTTTAAATCACCACGGATCACTGACACCATGAGAGTTAATAGACTTAAATTGTTGGGACATAATAAAAGAATGTCAAGAGAAGTAAAAACTGTATACACCAGGGAGATGAATGGTCATAAACCCCAAGGCAGACCAAGAAGACAATCCAGACAGACCTGCAAACACTTGGTGTTACCAACTGGAAAGAGAGGGCCGAGAGAGATGAATGGAGACGGGTGATATCTGCAGCAATGAACCTCAAGGGTTCAGAATGCTGAAGAAGAAGAAGAATGTCTCTTTTACTCCTTCATTCCATGACTTTCTTGGTCAGCCTCTTGCCTTGAGCCTGCTGTTCCAAGCTGCTGGCTGGCTGTGTGACACTCCCACTAGATGTCTCATGAAATCTGTCACTGGTACCCTGCCCACCACTGTTCTGTCACTGGTACCCTGCCCACCACTGTTCTGTCACTGGTACCCTGCCTACCACTGTTCTGTCACTGGTACCCTACCCACCACTGTTCTGTCACTGGTACCCTGCCCACCACTGTTCTGTCACTGGTACCCTGCCCACCACTGTTCTGTCACTGGTACCCTGCCCACCACTGTTCTGTCACTGGTACCCTGCCCACCACTGTTCTGTCACTGGTACCCTACCCACCACTGTTCTGTCACTGGTACCCTGCCCACCACTGTTCTGTCACTGGTACCCTACCCACCACTGTTCTGTCACTGGTACCCTGCCTACCACTGTTCTGTCACTGGTACCCTGCCCACCACTGTTCTGTCACTGGTACCCTGCCTACCACTGTTCTGTCACTGGTACCCTGCCCACCACTGTTCTGTCACTGGTACCCTGCCCACCACTGTTCTGTCACTGGTACCCTGCCCACCACTGTTCTGTCACTGGTACCCTGCCCACCACTGTTCTGTCACTGGTACCCTGCCCACCACTGTTCTGTCATTGGTACCCTGCCCACCACTGTTCTGTCACTGGTACCCTGCCCACCACTGTTCTGTCACTGGTACCCTGCCCGCCACTGTTCTGTCACTGGTACCCTAGCCACCACTGTTCTGTCACTGGTACCCTAGCCACCACTGTTCTGTCACTGGTACCCTGCCTACCACTGTTCTGTCACTGGTACCCTGCCTACCACTGTTCTGTCACTGGTACCCTGCCCACCACTGTTCTGTCACTGGTACCCTGCCCACCACTGTTCTGTCACTGGTACCCTGCCCGCCACTGTTCTGTCACTGGTACCCTGCCCGCCACTGTTCTGTCACTGGTACCCTGCCTACCACTGTTCTGTCACTGGTACCCTGCCCACCACTGTTCTGTCACTGGTACCCTGCCCACCACTGTTCTGTCACTGGTACCCTGCCTACCACTGTTCTGTCACTGGTACCCTGCCCACCACTGTTCTGTCACTGCTACCCTGCCCACCACTGTTCTGTCACTGGTACCCTGCCCGCCACTGTTCTGTCACTGGTACCCTGCCCGCCACTGTTACCCTAGCCACCACTGTTCTGTCACTGGTACCCTAGCCACCACTGTTCTGTCACTGGTACCCTGCCTACCACTGTTCTGTCACTGGTACCCTGCCCACCACTGTTCTGTCACTGGTACCCTGCCCGCCACTGTTCTGTCACTGGTACCCTGCCCGCCACTGTTCTGTCACTGGTACCCTGCCCGCCACTGTTCTGTCACTGGTACCCTGCCCACCACTGTTCTGTCACTGGTACCCTGCCCGCCACTGTTCTGTCACTGGTACCCTGCCTACCACTGTTCTGTCACTGGTACCCTGCCTACCACTGTTCTGTCACTGGTACCCTGCCCACCACTGTTCTGTCACTGGTACCCTGCCCACCACTGTTCTGTCATTGGTACCCTGCCCACCACTGTTCTGTCATTGGTACCCTGCCCACCACTGTTCTGTCACTGGTACCCTGCCCACCACTGTTCTGTCACTGGTACCCTAGCCACCACTGTTCTGTCACTGGTACCCTGCCTACCACTGTTCTGTCACTGGTACCCTGCCTACCACTGTTCTGTCACTGGTACCCTGCCCACCACTGTTCTGTCACTGGTACCCTGCCCGCCACTGTTCTGTCACTGGTACCCTGCCCGCCACTGTTCTGTCACTGGTACCCTGCCCGCCACTGTTCTGTCACTGGTACCCTGCCCACCACTGTTCTGTCACTTGTACCCTGCCCACCACTGTTCTGTCACTGGTACCCTGCCCGCCACTGTTCTGTCACTGGTACCCTGCCCGCCACTGTTCTGTCACTGGTACCCTGCCCGCCACTGTTCTGTCACTGGTACCCTGCCCACCACTGTTCTGTCACTGGTACCCTGCCCACCACTGTTCTGTCACTGGTACCCTGCTCACCACTGTTCTGTCACTGGTACCCTGCCCACCACTGTTCTGTCACTGGTACCCTGCCCACCACTGTTCTGTCACTGGTACCCTGCCCACCACTGTTCTGTCCTTGGTACCCTGCCCACCACTGTTCTGTCACTGGTACCCTACCCACCACTGTTCTGTCATTGGTACCCTGCCCACCACTGTTCTGTCACTGGTACCCTGCCCACCACTGTTCTGTCACTGGTACCCTGCCTGCCCACCACTGTTCTGTCACTGGTACCCTGCCCACCACTGTTCTGTCACTGGTACCCTGCCCACCACTGTTCTGTCACTGGTACCCTGCCTACCACTGTTCTGTCACTGGTACCCTGCCTGCCCACCACTGTTCTGTCATTGGTACCCTGCCTACCACTGTTCTGTCACTGGTACCCTGCCCACCACTGTTCTGTCACTGGTACCCTGCCTACCACTGTTCTAAGTTCTTCACTGGTGACAATGTATCTTTTTTGTTGTGTGGTGCATTTTCATATACACCTCATCCCACACTGTTGTAATATTGCGTTTATGTGCCAATGTCTGGCACTAATAGCACAAAGTTGGTATTAACTCTTTAAGGCCCAAGCAACGGTGTGAGCGTTGTTTGAGAAGTTCCGTTTTGTCCAAACAACGCTGTCATCATCGATCGTGTGTCCTGTACATTTTGCTTTGCAAATGCCTCCATACTAGATTCTAATGTTCGGAGGTACGATGAAACTATTCAGGGAAAGTCACTCTGCCGAAATCCTTTTAGTTTCATTTTCTAGCCTAAGAAACATGTGCATAATTTGATAGAAATAACAGCGAAGTTTTTTCCAACACTGCATTTTCTAAGTTCGTTTTAATTTTTCTGCCATTTTTTCCTGAAATTTTGCTCAGCACTCTGTGAGAACTAAGAGCCCCTGAGTGCTAAACTAACCCAGAAACTTATAACTTTGGAATATGTTAGAAAACTGAACAAACTTTGAAGTTTTGTTCTCAAATTTGGATATTTGCTACTCTTGTGTCCGCAAAACCATGGTAAGTGAAGATTTTGTTTGTGAAATGTTGTCCTTGTGAAATTTACACTTGATGAATTATTCTTTTTTACTAACTATAACAAAATTAAACAAACACTTATCATCACATTCAAAATTTACATCCATTTCTCTTTTAAAAAATATATACTGTTATAGGGATTGGAAGTATATTACAGTCTCTACAGCCTTTCTTGTACACCCACCCCTCTGCCATTTTTGTAAAGGAAAATTAATGTGGGCCAAGTCTGTCAAAATTCATGGGCCTGAAAGAGTTAATCATGCATTTATCAGCTGATTTTGTGTGTGCAGGTTGATATTGTGATGCCTGAAAAGTGGTGCTATGTGGTAATTTATGTTATTTAAATTAAAAGTAAAAAAGGCCTTTTTTGCAAACCACAGGGTATGTTGGGCATAGAGTGCAAAACCTCTTACTTTATAGACAAATCATCACTCGAGTGATGAGGTCAACACCATGCTGCCGCTTTTACTTCCCAAGGAGACCACTGGGTCAACCTAGCAGCCAAGGTCATTTCTGAAGAAGAAACAAATCTGCCTCCATGCAGATCTGAACCTACAACCTTCAGTCTCAAGGCAAGCATCTAGATGCTACACCACAGCTGCCACATATTGAAACTAATAAACACAATGTACTGGAGGTCGGCTGAAATGAATATGCGAGCCTACTGCCGTCTCTAGGAATATTATATGGTGAGGTCGCAATCTCTTCCCCAGTGTGACTCTCGTATTGCTTTCTGAAAGCATTGAAAATAGCCTAACTATATTCATCAAATCTCATGCTGCATGGCGTTGGTAGTCATGTCTGTCCACAACCTTCTGTCTCCTGTGCTTTCAATGCGCTCTGTCACGGATCTCATGCTGCATGGCGTTGATAGTCATGTCTGTCCCCAACCTTCTGTCTCATGGGCTTTCAATGCGCTCTGTCACAGATCTCATGCTGCATGGCGTTGGTAGTCATGTCTGTCCACAACCTTCTGTCTCCTGTGCTTTCAATGCGCTCTGTCACGGATCTCATGCTGCATGGCGTTGGTAGTCATGTCTGTCCACAACCTTCTGTCTCCTGTGCTTTCAATGCGCTCTGTCACGGATCTCATGCTGCATGGCGTTGGTAGTCATGTCTGTCCACAACCTTCTGTCTCCTGTGCTTTCAATGCGCTCTGTCACAGATCTCATGCTGCATGGCGTTGGTAGTCATGTCTGTCCACAACCTTCTGTCTCCTATGCTTTCAATGCGCTCTGTCACGGATCTCATGCTGCATGGCGTTGGTAGTCATGTCTGTCCACAACATTCTGTCTCCTGTGCTTTCAATGCGCTCTGTCACATGTCTCATGCTGCATGGCGTTGGTAGTCATGTCTGTCCACAACCTTCTGTCTCCTGTGCTTTCAATGCGCTCTGTCACGGATGATCTTCCATGCCATGATGTCAAACTCCTCAGCAGCATATCTCTGGGCCTCCATCTGCCTCCCTCTCTACCCCAACTATCTCACCGTAGCAAATTACTCCAGTTTTATCATTTTCATGACACGACCAAAGATGTAGACTGTTTCTTGTTCATGTGGGCAATCTCTTCTTTTTGTGAGTCGGTTTCTTTCAAGACATGTTCATTACTCTTATCTGTCTAGGGTATTATCATCATTCATCTATAGAACCACACTGCCATGTTTCCAGATAATTTGTTTACTAATCATTCAACTGCAAATGATTTACTTTCGTACATCAGGACAGGATTTATATAGCTCTTGAGAATACTACTTCTCATCTCAACTGACAAAACTGCAAAGAATTTTTAACTATACTAAAAACAACTAAATCTACAACACTTGTCTTCATATTATTTAAAACACAATAAATTATCCCATATTTATTAATACAATTTATATTGAAAAAATGTCACCATACTTTAATACACAATACAAAAAACAAATACTGTTACTAATGATCCAAAAACTATCATCACACGATACATCAACGACTTAAAATTATTTTGTATTTAAGTTATACCTGCCCTAATTTGTATGAAACTCATTGCAAGAATGTTGTCATTCAGTGAACAGCATCAACTGAACCAACAGTCAGAAACTCTCCTATAACTGAAATACAGCAGTTCTGAACTCAAGACGTTTTAATGTCATTCGTTCTGAACCAACATTTTATATCTGAATCAAATACTCCCTACACAAGGAAATATATATTCTCTTGATCATTTAAAAGAAGCTAATTACCAATAAACAACCAACCGAGTTTCCACAGATCAATAATTACTTACAGCTGTTATAATAAAAGCATAGTGTTTTCATCATGAAGACTGAGGCGTCTATAGTGACTTGTCTGCAGCAGAATTATATAAATAACTCCCTCCATGTACTGTTAACTCTGTGTTTGCCATAAATAACTCCCTCCATGTACTGTTAACTCTGTGTTTGCCATACATAACTCCCTCCATGTACTGTTAACTCTGTGTTTGCCATAAATAACTCCCTCCATGTACTGTTAACTCTGTGTTTGCTATAAATAAGACCACTTTAACTATTATTGTCTCATTAAGAAACCTAAACATACATACTGAACCAGACAAGTTTTCTATCATTGCCAAATGTTTTCAACTTTTTAAATGGATGCAGAGGAAATTAACACAATATGCAAAATGGCAACTACCTTTGTGTTTACTTGTGTCCTCTCTTTTTAATAAATAATTTCTAGCGAACACTGGTAGTGGTTGCATTGCAGCACTTGCTGACTCAGTTGAACTCCCAGCAGTAGCTGTCTCATATTCAATTGTTCTAAATCCGGTTAATTCTTATATCTGCCCTGTAATCCCCACTGGAGCATAGGCCCTCAATTAACTGATTTTGAGCCATATCTTTGGCCATTTCCTGCAGGTCTCTAAATGACCTTCCTATTATTATTGCATCTACTTATTTGTTTAAATATCTTCTTCATGTGCTTTGTGCTCTTGCACTGTTGATTCCAGCAAAAGGACATTTTTTTTTTTTCTATTATCACAAGCACTTTTAAAAGCTAATATATTATTTGGCATGTACTTGCAGCATTCAATTCGCTCAACTCTGTATACATGTATATGTGTATACATAAATTTTAACACATCACATCACTTTAATAAAGAGTTAATAGTAATAGTAAATTAAGTAAACAATATCTGAATATCAGTTAACAAAACCGCAATAATATTCTCACCTTCTGCTGCCTATGTTAAGTGGTAATGGTAGCAGGTGGCCAGGCACTACAGCTCACTTATCTTGGAGTGGGAAGGATTCAATAACGGAAACTGAGAACTGGCATCCCAGTGTGATGAGTACACTTGTCCCCTAACGGACGCTAGCCACGCCTCCTCGCCTGATCCGCGACTACAACTGACTCAGCTTCATTTCAGTTACAATCATTCCCTTCCCGCAACCTATCCGTCTGAATTTACAAACTATTTGACTTTTAAAAACTAATGGCCCCTGGGAATAGATCGTATCTAGCAGGTATTTAAACAAAATACTTAATTATTTCTGACTTTCATAAGTCGACGTGTCCCTTGTCAAACTTACCAACACAGATTTCCTTCCTTTTGTGGATCTGCCGTAGGATCTTAAAATATGCTTCAGCTCAGAAACCGAGAGATTCTGCAGGTTGTTCGCGTGTTTATCAAGCGACATTTTATTCGTGGAGGAGAAAATATGTGAGAGCTGGAGCGTACATGACGAGATATTGGGTGTACGAGGTCGTGGAGACAACTACCTGCTGGTTGGCGACCAACATGGATGGGTGACGGCCATGCCTTAACCACTTTACGGAGCTAGCTGCCTATTGTTATTTTGGTATATTCGTGTAAACATGTATATTCCAATTAACATTTACATTCTGGAAATGCTTGTATTTTTTAGACATACTATTGAAATATGGCGTGTTTTGTCAATTGTTTGTAATACGAAACTAAGTTGCAGTTTAAACAAGGTTTATCCTCCGAATAAAATTCTTCTGCTACTTCACTTCCTCTTTTACCGCTGTGGGTGTCGAGAGAGATATAGGTTTCTGTTTCTGGCTCTTCTGTTTCTGGCCGCCTCGGCCATAGGCACATCGTGCTGTTGTAGAGCTTCTTCGAATAAAATTACTGGACGTAAATTTGCCTAGAGAAACCACGCAACAGCCAGGGGCTGCTGTGCTTGGTTCTGCAACGTCCTGTAAAGGATTCGCAACTAACCTTTGATCCTCCGAATAACGGCCAAAAACACACCTTGACAGGGCCTCAGTTACATGTAAATTGCGAACTTCCGACGACTATGCCGCCACGAGTATCTCCGACGCCGCTACGCGCAGCGCGGAGCGAGGCTAAACTTGATGGCTGGGACTCACGATCAGCAGCTTCCGCATCTCCTGCAGCTTTGCTTATAAGACCCAGCAATCTAATTTAGCGCCGCGCGTAGCGGCGTGGGAGATAAATCAGCGTGGCGGTATAGTCGCCGGAAGTCAGCAATTTACATGTGACTGAGGCCCTGTTTTTGGCTGCCATAATATGTGGCCGTTATTCGGAGGATAGCCAAAACCTGTTCTCAACCTTCCTAATACCGCGACCCTTTTATACAGTTCCTCGTGTTGCGGCGACCCTCAAACATATACTTATTTTCGTTACTATTTATAACTTCAGTGAATATATGTTTTCCGATGGTCTCAGGCGACCTCTCTGAAAGGGTCGTTCGCCCCAAAAAGGGTCGCGATCCACAGGCTGAAAACCGCTGCTATAGAAATGCGAAGAGACGTGCACAGCTCTACAAACTACAATCATGATGATAATGAGAAAAAGAAGATTGTAGATCCCACTAAAAGCCTGCGATGGCATCAGAATACAATATTACTAAAGTCACAGCCAGGGCCGTCCTAATGCAAGGGCTCACTGGGCACTTTCCCCGGGGGATAGGCCACATGCTAATATCTAAAGTGATTGGCCAAAAATTAAAACATGTTTGAGGTGTAAATTAATTATGTGTAATACAAAACCAGCATTATTTTAACAAGCTATACCATGCATACACCACAGTACACCATGCCACTTTTCTACTACACTATATTATTCAGTATTTTCCGGTCAAAATGAACGCCAGGCACGGCCACTGTTTGGAGCAATGGCAAATTTTTTGCTTCTTCCAGACGGTGGCCGTTGCATTTTTGCTCCGTTTATAGACTGAAAGGATATAGTTTCGTCGCCCAGCTTCTGAGTTGAGTGCTTGGCGTGACACTGTGAGCTGCAGATTTCATTTGGAATATTTTTCTACTGTGACCAACGTGTTGGTGTGAATTGGAGATTCAGAAAATGGCGCGATGTCTGTTGTCGCAATATTGGTGGTGCCATTATGTAATTAAAACTGATCGTGTGCAACTGCTGATCTGTTGATGACTTCTGCTACAATCCATGACAAACTGCATTTCTAATGTCGGAGTTTGTGTTAGCACTTCAGATGGCTACCGTATGCTTTTTAAGCATGTATATGCTAGATATGTTGAGACAGCAGTCTGTCAATCTTTCCACAAGGGTTTATAATAAACATTCTGTGTGTTTTTTGTTGGCACAGGAGCGGAGCAAATATGGAGTGGCCCGTTTGCTATGAAGCTGAAACTAAAATTACAAGATTCAGTATTGTGGTTGTGATAAATATTTTACCACAGAGTTCGTACACTTTTACTCACTGTATGGGTGCCTGGGCTCCACGGTGGGGGAGGGGGGAGAGAAGCCCCCTGTCAACAGTCATGTGGTAAAATGAGTGTTCCATTCGGAGTGCATCTGCATGGGAAGCAAGCAGCCAACAGTCTGCATATATATAAGCCAGATTGAAAAACGGATGTGCATGCAAGCTCAAGTACTTAAACATGACTCAGAAGTAAACAAAAACAACCAGAACTTTCCGCCAGAGATTACAGCCGGTGAATGTGAAGCAGAACAGGAAGAAATGTTTCAACTATCGACTGATGGCGGAGGCAGAAATAAAACTTAATGTTAATAAAAGTGAGGTTTTTTTAAACATGTTTTAAGCTTGGTAAGACTGATAGAAGGAAAGCAAGCGGAAGGCACAGAAATATATGTCTAAATGGCCTGGCCACGTGGATGGGGCCAGATACAATCATTGAGCTGATCCGTTATTATGGTGATCGTGAGAGATGGCCAAACATGGCAGCCTGCGCTTACCGGCACGGCACGTGATGATGACGATGAGATAGAAATAAACTTTGTGCCACCACCAGAGTGGATGTGATCAATCGTTCACACCTTGCTGTCTTTGGAAATATTATTTAGTGAGGTTTCAACCTCTTCTGGAGTGCTCCCCGTTTGTGTGTGTCGGCAACCGTCACTCACTGCCAAGGGAACCATAGAGCTGCCGCTGGTTTGGGAACCCTTCTTGGACACAGGCCAGGGCATGTTGAATCTGAGTTGAGGCTGTTGCCCAGGCAGCAGGTATCCGCTCTCTACGTCACCAAGGGAAGGGCAAGTGCCGCTACATCTTGGCACCGAAAACGTTGCAGGAAATGCTGGAGCAAGTAGTGCCTCTCCTATCCCTGTCTGAAAGTCACAGACGATTGATCGATCGATTTGCTCTCTCCGGGCTGCTGCCGCTACATAAAGGATTACCATATCATCCAGAGATTACAATCCCCAAGTCTTGATGGCAAACTTACAAGTATGTTGCCACAGAAACCGTCTTCTTCTAAACAGATGACCCCCACATCCAAACCTGGCATGTCAAAGATTGGACTGTGAAACGATATCTATCAGGCACCGCATTTTGTGCACTCAATCCAATCACAAAATTATAACTGATTGCTAGTGCGAGGCTATATGATCTTCTATACGTGGCATTAACATCAATTTGCTTGCTCGGGGTTTGTGTTACTTACATGGCCCATACTTCCTGCGCCACATTGTCGCTTGTAGTGCCTCATTGCCTCAGCATCAGTGTAGCATCTGAATGGTGGGGTCGATACACGAGAGGGCGGACATTTTTAGTGGACCATCTAGAGATGTCCACGAACCAGCACTAGTCCGCTGACAACATGGCGGAGAACACTGTTTTCAATGATATGTGACATACGTTTGATTGAACAATTTGTAATGACCGACTGCGAAGATTCACGGGGACAAAATGAAATGATGCAACAATGACTTCACCATTGTGCATACGTGGACTAAGCAAACACACGACTGGGTGTATCCTGCATTCTCGGTCACAACCAGAATAAAGGGTTCAGACAGATACACCGACGCACCGAATCAATGATAACAACAGTGACATTCAGGAGCTATTTACGTAGACGGAATTAAACCTTTCACCTTATTCAATATCTATGCCTTAAATAATGAGACAGATAAAGAAAAGCTGAGAGTCTTGACTAACTTATGAAAGCAGTTAAACACCAATATCATCCTGTGTGGTGACTTCAACGCCAGGGGTGACAACACCACGATCAACAAACAGGGCGAGACGGAGGAGGCACTTCTTCTTCTTCACTTCCTCTTTTACCGCTGTGGGTGTCGAGGGAGATATAAGGTTCTGTTTCTAGCTCTTCTGGCTGCCTCGACCATTGGCACATCGTGCTGTTGTAGAGTTTCTCTGATGTTATCCTTCCATATTGTTCTAGGTCTACCCCGTGCTCTACGTCCTTCTCCTCTTTCCATGTATGCTTTGTAGGGTATGGTGTCACAAGGCATTCTCTCTAAGTGGGCAAACCATTTCACAAAGCCAAGGTCTGATATTGGTATGGTAGACACCTCAAGGAGCCAAGGTCTGACATTGCTATGGTGAACATCTCAAGTAGCCAAGGTCTGACATTGCTATGGTGAACACCACAAGTAGCCAAGGTCTGACATTGCTATGGTGAACACCACAAGTAGCCAAGGTCTGACATTGCTATGGTGAACACCTCAAGTAGCCAAGGTCTGACATTGCTATGGTGAACACCTCAAGTAGCCAAGGTCTGACATTGCTATGGTGAACACCACAAGTAGCCAAGGTCTGCCATTGCTATGGTGGACACCTCAAGTAGCCAAGGTCTGACATTGCTATGATGAACATCTCAAGTAGCCAAGGTCTGACATTGCTATGGTGGACACCTCAAGGAGCCAAGGTCTGATATTGCTATGGTGGACACCTCAAACAGCCAAGGTCTAGGCAGAGTAAAGAAGTGCCAGTAATGAATGAGAGACAAATCGAGAAAGTCTTCGAGACTGTCTGACGCTCATAAGCAAACTCTGAAAGAAATAAAAGAACACTCACCGAACACTTGAAACAGATTGCAAGGAAGGCTAAGCACTCCACGTGGGAGACATTTTGCAAAGAAAAAAAGTGTGACAAATCCCTGGAAGCATGAATGACAGACAACAATCTGGTAATATGTCGAGTTAAAGATGAACAGTGGAGTGATCTTACAATCTGAGGAAGACAAAAGTGAAGCCATCCTGCACAGACTTCTCTTGTAAAGCAAAAACACTGACAAGAGATGAGAGAAAGCAGATGAAACAAATAGTGCACGACATGCACACACAGGCATTCCCATAGGTGCTCAGTCTCTTGCAGTCTCCCTTTGCATAACCACCAGCTGCGCGCGACAAATTTCGCACAAACTCTGTAGCTCTGGTGACGATCCCCATGATCTCAGTAAAATTCTCCTCCATGAGCTGACGATGCAGCCCGGAAATGAACCCATGACCTTCAGATCACAAAAACAAACAGCTTGACACTTCGCAATGGAGGATCACCCCGCCCCCAACCCCACCCGGTACCCTCTGATGTCGTTCCTTCCAACCCACCCTGGCTTTGGCCAAAGTATTTTATTTTCTGGGACATGACACTGTTTACGAGCCATTTCTCCTTGATACGCACATATATTTTAGACTGTTAATATACCTCTTCTTCTTGGTCTTTGGTATTCAAAGAATGTTTCTATAGCATTTCAGTCAAAAGCCCTGATTTTCTTTCGTTATGAGATATTCTACAACTCATATCGGTACGTTGCTACAGTAGAAATGCATGCTCTCAAAGCAGGTGGCATAGATATTGAAAATAAATAAGAGGTACCGGGAAATAGTCTAGAAGTCAATGCAGCTGTACTGATATTGATCATACCAGACACCACAAGTCACACTGTCTACACAAATCTGTGGCTTGCACCATAGACCCCAGCCAAATAAAACATGAACATACTGGCTGGCAACAACTTTAGTCACAACGAACACAACCATCAGCCAATAGCTAAGGAGGCACATGTGAATAATGAGTTCAGAGAACAAACACCATCCACATAGAAAAATCAAAGCATTTATTTGTTGTAGATATTTGCTATATCGGCGTTCAGTAATGAGAAACCTAGGGGCAGGTGTTACATGCTAAAACGGTGGGACTATTTGTCTATTTGCAACAGATCACTGTTGACCAATGACTCAATATGCACACACACACACACACACATGCTCACTGTTCTTCATTCTGAAAGGGATCACAGGTAACAACAGCTGAGAGGGTCAGCTTCCCCCCCCCCCCCCCACCCCTATTTGAAAGAAACATGTGATGGACTTCATGCTTAAGGCCTGTCCAGTCAGGTTCTGCATCCAGGTCTTTCTTGGTCTGCCTCTTCTCCTCTTTCCCTCTACTAAGCTATGCAGTAGTGTTTTTGAAAGGCTGTTAGATCTTATTACATGTCAAGACCATTGCATTTTCCACCTTTTCACTATAGTTAAAAGAGGTTCATAGTTGCCAATGTGCTAGATAATTATACAGCAAACCTCGCCATTCGAGATTTTTCTGAAGATCTCATTTCCAATGCTTGTATTTCCTTTCGGAGTTCAGCTTCAAAGATCCATTTAAATTATACTTAAAGTACAATTTTTTAAGGCACATTTGCCTGGAACATTTGAGGAAATTAACAATACAACTGTTTTGACCAAAAAACAATGTGAGCATGGAAACAAACATTTTCACTGCCTGTTTTGACTTTAGTCAGAAAACTGCACCTATATTGGGTGACTTTAGTCAGAAAACTGCACCTTTGCTGGGTGACTTTAGTCAGAAAACTGCACCTATGCTGGGTGACAAGTCAGAAAACTGTACCTATATTGGGTGAATTTAGTCAGAAAACTGCACCTATGCTAGGTGACTTTAGTCAGAAAACTGCACCTATGCTAGGTGACAAGTCAGAAAACTGTACCTATGCTGGGTGAATTTAGTCAGAAAACTGTACCTATGCTGGGTGACTTTAGTCAAAAACTGCACTTATCCTGGGTGACTTTAGTCAGAAAAGTGCACCTATGCTGGGTGACTTTAGTCAGAAAACTGCACCTATGCTGGGTGACTAGTCAGAAAACTGCACCTATGCTGGGTGACTAGTCAGAAAACTGCACCTATGCTGGGTGACTTCAGTCATTCACTGAGCATGAGCTGGGGAGAAGCTAAAGCAGATTTCTCAAAATGGCACTGAAATTGTTCCTGCAGAGGATCACACTGTATAGAGTTACATTCATCTTGTTACCAGGACATGTGTGCATAATGGGCAATGAAAAACAAGATGGCCCGGCTAGTTACTAGTGGATCAATATGTCAGGCACTGTATGAAGCTGACATTACCAACACCTTCAGAAAGTTGAGCAGGAATGAGGACTACCAACTGAAGTAACAACAGTAATTGTTCAAATATAAATATTCATGCTGGCCAGAAGAGAGATGCACACCAATCCGGAGACAGCCTTGTCAATCAATGCCAAACTGGCATAAGTTAGTCTTTACAATGATGGGTTTACAGCAGAGAGACGTGAGCAGCCAGGGAAACATCCAGAATTGAAACATCCAAGCCTAACTGAAACTCCAAGGGGAACAAGTACTTATATTGTCAGACCTGGACACATCCACTGGATTCTTTTTGTAGGTTCTGGAGTCCTATTTGGGGCAAGAAATGTCAAAATGGAAACTAATTATTTGATTCCTTAAAAACTAAACGTATTGGGCTAAAAAAAAATGCAGATACTGCTACCTAGCAGTAAACCACATAACAATTTGATAACGGTCCTTTTAAGGACAAATACCAAAGATCTTTAGGATTAGCAAATGTTTACAGGATTAATCCTGCAGACACATCTCAACGCTCCATGTGTTTTTTTAGTGATTGATACTTTTACTGGATCAGCCACTTCTTATACAGCCAATTCCGGATATATGCTACAGTGAATACCTAAACCAGAAGCATGCACAAGTTCACACATATTAGCAAAGAATAATTCCACTAACAGTAATGAGGGTTAGATAATAACACACTCTTACTCACAATAAATCTGGGGAAAAAAAATGAAGTGGACTAAATATTAAAGGGGATATACAGCAGAATCATTTCTCACATCATTAAATAAAATATGCTGCAAGCATTAAGAATACACACCATTCGTCTGTACATATATAAGCTCACAGCACTCCTAAATCTGCATTATCAACACACAGGAAGGAGTCATAAAGCAATCAAAGAAAGTACACACAATCCACTAACAGAGTCAAATTCTGTCAACTCATCAGATTAAAAACAGAGAAACTCAGTAACACACATATATACATACTCCTATCACAAGCAGAATATTAAATATATAAAGCATATTGATACATATAAACTGCAGATTTTGATGTTGGTGACTATCAGTGTATGCAGAAACATTATACAAAAATATATAGCAACATACAATAGTGTTGCACATCATTATGTCAGGGATTACTTGCAGAATACTAAATTTACTCTTTGGTAAGGGTATATGCTACTCTCATAAAAATTAGTGAATCTGCAACTTAACATGTGTAGCATATGTTACTGCACTGTAATAGAAAAACCTCTGGTAAAACCTGGTACTGTAGTGCAGAATACTACTTTTGTTCAGTTTGATACTCTCTGGTGTAGCATTTACTACTTGGCTAAATATTTTACTCTGGTTTAGCAAATACTACTTTAGTAAAGTCTGTGACTCTGATTTAGCAAATACTACTTTAGTAAAGTTTGTTGCTCTCTTTTTAGCAAATACTACTTTAGTAATATACTACTACTTTAGTCAAGTTTGTTACTCTGGTTTAGCAAATACTACTTTAGTAAAGTTTGTTACTCTGGTTTAGCAAATACTACTTTAGTCAAGTTTGTTACTCTGGTGTAGCACATAATACTCTAGTACAGAATACTAGTCTACTAAAGCTAACTATTGTAGTGCAGAATAAATCATACTCTAGAGAAGTTATCACCTGAAAAACATTTGAAGCATGTGTTACTCTAGTCAACATTACTGCTCTGGTAAAGTTCAGTTCCTACTTTAGTAGAGTTTGCTACTCTGGTTTAGCATACAAATACTACTTTAGTCATACTTGCTACACTGGCCTAGCAAATACTACTTTAGTGTACACTACTATAGTCAAGCCTGCTACACTGGTATAGCAAATACTACTTTAGTGTACACTACTATAGTAGGGCCTGCTATACTGGTACAGCAAATACTACTTTAGTGTACACTACTATAGTAAAGCCTGCTACACTGGTATAGTAAATACTACTTTAGTGTACACTACAATAGTCAAGCCTGCTACACTGGTATAGTATATACTACTTTAGTGTACACTACTATAGTAAAGCCTGCTACACTGGTATAGCATATACTACTTTAGTGTACACTACTATAGTAAAGCCTGCTACACTGGTATAGCATATACTACTTTAGTGTACACTACTATAGTCAAGCCTGCTACACTGGTATAGCAAAAACTACTTCAGTGTACACTACTATAGTCAAGCTTGCTATACTGGTACAGCAAATACTACTTTAGTGTACACTACTATAGTAAAGCCTGCTATACTGGTACAGCAAATACTACTTTAGTGTACACTACTATAGTAAAGCCTGCTACACTGGTATAGCAAAAACTACTTCAGTGTACACTACAATAGTAAAGCCTGCTACACTGGTATAGCATATACTACTTTAGTGTACACTACTATAGTAAAGCCTGCTATACTGGTATAGTAAATACTACTTTAGTGTACACTACTATAGTCAAGCCTGCTACACTGGTATAGCAAAAACTACTTCAGTGTACACTACAATAGTAAAGCCTGCTACACTGGTATAGCATATACTACTTTAGTGTACACTACTATAGTAAAGCCTGCTACACTGGTATAGTAAATACTACTTTAGTGTACACTACTATAGTAAAGCCTGCTACACTGGTATAGTAAATACTACTTTAGTGTACACTACTATAGTCAAGCCTGCTACACTGGTATAGTAAATACTACTTTAGTGTACACTACTACAGTCAAGCCTGCTACACTGGTATAGCATATACTACTTTAGTGTACACTACTATAGTAAAACCTGCTATACTGGTACAACAAATACTACTTTAGTGTACACTACTATAGTCAAGCCTGCTACACTAGTATAGCATATACTACTTTAGTGTACACTACTATAGTAAAGCCTGCTATACTGGTATAGCAAATACTACTTTAGTGTACACTACTATAGTAAAGCCTGCTATACTGGTATAGCAAATACTACTTTAGTGTACACTACTATAGTAAAGCCTGCTATACTGGTATAGCAAAAACTACTTTAGTGTACACTACTATAGTAAAGCCTGCTACACTGGTATAGCAAATACTACTTTAGTGTATACTACTATAGTAAAGCCTGCTATACTGGTATAGCAAAAACTACTTTAGTGTATACTACTATAGTAAAGCCTGCTATACTGGTATAGCAAATACTACTTTAGTGTATACTACTATAGTAAAGCCTGCTATACTGGTATAGCAAAAACTACTTCGGTGTACACTACTATAGTTAAGCCTGCTAAACTGGTATAGCATATACCACTGTAGTGATAACTGCTATAGTTAAGACTGCTACACTAGTATAGCAAATAATACTTCAGTGTACACTTCTATAGTCAAGCTGCCAAATCTGGCTCGCAAAAACTTAACAAGTGGCCCGCAGATCCCTGCCAGTTTTATCGTATTAATGATATTTCTGTGCTTAGGCTCAGGCCACTGGCCTGTAACAATCCACAGGTTCATAATGTTGGCTCCTTAGTAAACTTTAGTTGAAAAGCCCTAGTCTAGACCAAACCGCTCTCCCTAGACTCTCAGACAGATAGAAACAACACCCTGGACACTCTTGCCATGGTACAGATAGAAACAACACCCTGGACACTCTTGCCATGGTACAGACAGAAACAACACCCTGGACACTCTTGCCATGGTACAGATAGAAACAACACCCTGGACACTCTTGCCATGGTATAACAGATAGAAACAACACCCTGGACACTCTTGCCATGGTACAGATAGAAATAACACCCTGGACACTCCTGCCATGGTACAGATAGAAACAACACCCTGGACACTCTTGCCATGGTACAGATAGAAACAACACCCTGGACACTCTTGCCATGGTACAGATAGAAATAACACCCTGGACACTCTTGCCATGGTACAGATAGAAACAACACACTGGACACTCCTGCCATGGTACAGATAGAAACAACACCCTGGACACTCCTGCCATGGTACAGATAGAAACAACACCCTGGACACTCCTGCCATGGTACAGATAGAAACAACACCCTGGACACTCTTGCCATGGTACAGATAGAAACAACACTCTGGACACTCTTGCCATGGTACAGATAGAAACAACACCTGGGACACTCCTGCCATGGTACAGATAGAAACAACACACTGGACACTCCTGCCATGGTGCAGATAGAAACAACACACTGGACACTCCTGCCATGGTGCAGATAGAAACAACACCCTGGACACTCCTGCCATGGTACAGATAGAAACAACACCTGGGACACTCTTGCCATGGTACAGATAGAAACAACACCCTGGACACTCTTGCCATGGTACAGATAAAAACAACACCCTGGACACTCTTGCCATGGTACAGATAGAAACAACACCCTGAACACTCCTGCCATGGTACAGATAGAAACAACACCTGGGACACTCTTGCCATGGTACAGATAGAAACAACACACTGGACACTCCTGCCATGGTACAGATAGAAACAACACCCTGGACACTCTTGCCATGGTACAGATAGAAACAACACCTGGGACACTCTTGCCATGGTACAGATAGAAACAACATCCTGGACACTCCTGCCATGGTGCAGATAGAAACAACACCCTGGACACTCTTGCCATGGTACAGATAGAAACAACACCATGGACACTCCTGCCATGGTACAGATAGAAACAACACCCTGGACACTCCTGCCATGGTACAGATAGAAACAACATCCTGGACACTCCTGCCATGGTACAGATAGAAACAACACACTGGACACTCTTGCCATGGTACAGATAGAAACAACACCCTGGACACTCCTGCCATGGTACAGATAGAAACAACACCCTGGACACTCCTGCCATGGTACAGATAGAAACAACACCTGGGACACTCCTGCCATGGTACAGATAGAAACACCTGGGACACTCTTGCCATGGTACAGATAGAAACAACACCTGGGACACTCTTGCCATGGTACAGATAGAAACAACACCCTGGACACTCTTGCCATGGTACAGATAGAAACAACACACTGGACACTCTTGCCATGGTACAGATAGAAACAACACCCTGGACACTCCTGCCATGGTACAGATAGAAACAACACACTGGACACTCTTGCCATGGTACAGATAGAAACAACACACTGGACACTCTTGCCATGGTACAGATAGAAACAACACCCTGGACACTCTTGCCATGGTACAGATAGAAACAACACCCTGGACACTCCAGCCATGGTACAGATAGAAACAACACCCTGGACACTCCTGCCATGGTACAGATAGAAACAACACCATGGACACTCCTGCCATGGTACAGATAGAAACAACACCCTGGACACTCCTGCCATGGTACAGATAGAAACAACACCATGGACACTCCTGCCATGGTACAGATAGAAACAACACACTGGACACTCTTGCCATGGTACAGATAGAAACAACACCTGGGACACTCCTGCCATGGTACAGATAGAAACAACATCCTGGACACTCTTGCCATGGTACAGATAGAAACAACACACTGGACACTCCTGCCATGGTACAAATAGAAACAACACCTGGGACACTCTTGCCATGGTACAGATAGAAACAACACACTGGACACTCCTGCCATGGTACAGATAGAAACAACACCTGGGACACTCTTGCCATGGTACAGATAGAAACAACACCTGGGACACTCTTGCCATGGTACAGATAGAAACAACTCACTGGACACTCCTGCCATGGTACAGATAGAAACAACACCATGGACACTCCTGCCATGGTACAGATAGAAACAACACCTTGGACACTCTTGCCATGGTACAGATAGAAACAACATCCTGGACACTCTTGCCATGGTACAGATAGAAACAACACCCTGGACACTCTTGCCATGGTACAGATAGAAACAACACCCTGGACACTCTTGCCATGGTACAGATAGAAACAACACCATGGACACTCCTGCCATGGTACAGATAGAAACAACACCATGGACACTCCTGCCATGGTACAGATAGAAACAACACACTGGACACTCCTGCCATGGTACAGATAGAAACAACACCTGGGACACTCTTGCCATGGTACAGATAGAAACAACATCCTGGACACTCCTGCCATGGTACAGATAGAAACAACATCCTGGACACTCCTGCCATGGTACAGATAGAAACAACACCCTGGACACTCCTGCCATGGTACAGATAGAAACAACACCCTGGACACTCCTGCCATGGTACAGATAGAAACAACACCCTGGACACTCCTGCCATGGTACAGATAGAAGCAACACCCTGGACACTCTTGCCATGGTACAGATAGAAACAACATCCTGGACACTCCTGCCATGGTACAGATAGAAACAACATCCTGGACACTCTTGCCATGGTACAGATAGAAACAACATCCTGGACACTCCTGCCATGGTACAGATAGAAACAACTCACTGGACACTCCAGCCATGGTACAGATAGAAACAACATCCTGGACACTCCTGCCATGGTGCAGATAGAAACAACACCCTGGACACTTCTGCCATGGTGCAGATAGAAACAAAACATATCTGAGAGGACTAATGTGGGAGACAGTCAAGTAGAAATGAAAAAAAAAAAACAGAACTGGAGGATTAGTGGGTATCTGGCCACACCCACATATCCAATATTACACTGTTGTTCAGACTTCAAAATTTTCAATTATCATTTTTATATACATTGCAAGGTCATTTTAAGGTAAGGCTTTTAGAGAACATGGTCATGAATTAATTGTACATATTTGTAAAATGTTGAATATTTGAGTTATACATGTGTATGACTTTGGCTCACATGTCATTCCAGTTTTAAACTGATTCAATCTTTAAACAGATAACAAAAAACATAAAAGTTTAGAAACAAAGATACAGCCAACTTTATAATAATCATCATTATCACATGTCTCTCTGTGCTGGCATGCCAATTGTGTTTCTCCATATTGTGATATCCACAGCTGCATGTATCAGTTGGTGTGCTGACATCCTTCCATGCCATATTGTGATATCCACAGTTGCATGTATCAGTTGGTGTGCTGACATCCTTCCATGCCATATTGTGATATCCACAGTTGCATGTATCAGTTGGTGTGCTGACATCCTTCCATGCCATATTGTGATATCCACAGTTGCATGTATCAGTTGGTGTGCTGACATCCTTCCAGGCCATATTGTGATATCCACAGTTGCATGTATCAGTTGGTGTGCTGACATCCTTCCATGCCATATTGTGATATCCACAGTTGCATGTATCAGTTGGTGTGCTGACATCCTTCCATGCCATATTGTGATATCCACAGCTGCATGTATCAGTAGGTGTGCTGACATCCTTCCAGGCCATATTGTGATATCCACAGCTGCATGTATCAGTTGGTGTGCTGACATCCTTCCAGGCCATATTGTGATATCCACAGTTGCATGTATCAGTTGGTGTGCTGACATCCTTCCAGGCCATATTGTGATATCCACAGCTGCATGTATCAGTTGGTGTGCTGACATCCTTCCATGCCATATTGTGATATCCACAGCTGCATGTATCAGTTGGTGTGCTGACATCCTTCCAGGCCATATTGTGATATCCACAGCTGCATGTATCAGTTGGTGTGCTGACATCCTTCCATGCCATATTGTGATATCCACAGCTGTATGTATCAGTTGGTGTGCTGACATCCTTCCATGCCATATTGTGATATCCACAGTTGCATGTATCAGTTGGTGTGCTGACATCCTTCCATGCCATATTGTGATATCCACAGTTGCATGTATCAGTTGGTGTGCTGACATCCTTCCAGGCCATATTGTGATATCCACAGCTGCATGTATCAGTTGGTGTGCTGACATCCTTCCATGCCATATTGTGATATCCACAGTTGCATGTATCAGTTGGTGTGCTGACATCCTTCCATGCCATATTGTGATATCCACAGCTGCATGTATCAGTTGGTGTGCTGACATCCTTCCAGGCCATATTGTGATATCCACAGTTGTATGTATCAGTTGGTGTGCTGACATCCTTCCATGCCATATTGTGATATCCACAGTTGCATGTATCAGTTGGTGTGCTGACATCCTTCCAGGCCATATTGTGATATCCACAGCTGCATGTATCAGTTGGTGTGCTGACATCCTTCCATGCCATATTGTGATATCCACAGCTGCATGTATCAGTTGGTGTGCTGACATCCTTCCATGCCATATTGTGATATCCACAGTTGCATGTATTAGTTGGTGTGCTGACATCCTTCCATGCCATATTGTGATATCCACAGTTGCATGTATTAGTTGGTGTGCTGACATCCTTCCATGCCATATTGTGATATCCACAGCTGCATGTATTAGTTGGTGTGCTGACATCCTTCCATGCCATATTGTGATATCCACAGTTGCATGTATCGGTGTGCTGACATCCTTCCATGCCATATTGTGATATCCACAGTTGCATGTATCAGTTGGTGTGCTGACATCCTTCCATGCCATATTGTGATATCCACAGTTGCATGTATCAGTTGGTGTGCTGACATCCTTCCATGCCATATTGTGATATCCACAGTTGCATGTATTAGTTAGTGTGCTGACATCCTTCCATGCCATATTGTGATATCCACAGCTGCATGTATTAGTTGGTGTGCTGACATCCTTCCATGCCATATTGTGATATCCACAGTTGCATGTATCAGTTGGTGTGCTGACATCCTTCCAGGCCATATTGTGATATCCACAGCTGCATGTATCAGTTGGTGTGCTGACATCCTTCCATGCCATATTGTGATATCCACAGTTGCATGTATCAGTTGGTGTGCTGACATCCTTCCATGCCATAACAAATGACTGATGTCAATCTTCTTTCTCACTGTCTTCCTTTATCTCTTTCCATAAGAGAATGTATATTAGTTTTTTCAATGTAAAAAAAAAACCCAAAACCATGTGATCACAGATGCATGCACTAGAGAGCGCTGTTCAGGATTCAGAATCCAACTAGAACGCACAGAATCAGAGATGACAATTACAGGACTAAAGCTACACAACAGTAACTAGACAATGACAGCACTAAAGCTACACAACAGTAACTAGACAATGACAGGACTAAAGCTACACAACAGTAACTAGACAACGACAGGACTAAAGCTATACAACAGTAACTAGACAATGACAGGACTAAAGCTACGTAACAGTAACTAGACAATGATAGGACTAAAGCTACACAACAGTAACTAGACAATGACAGGACTAAAGCTACGTAACAGTAACTAGACCATGAAAGGACTAAAGCTACATAACAGAAACTAGACAATGACATGACTAAAGCTACACAACAGTAACTGGACAATGACAGGACTAAAGCTACGTAACAGTAACTAGACCATGAAAGGACTAAAGCTACATAACAGAAACTAGACAATGATAGGACTAAAGCTACACAACAGTAACTGGACAATGACAGGACTAAAGCTACACAACAGTAACTGGACAATGACAGGACTAAAGCTACATAACAGAAACTAGACAATGACAGGACTAAAGCTACACAACAGTAACTGGACAATGACAGGACTAAAGCTAGACAACAGTAACTGGACAATGACATGACTAAAGCTACATAACAGTAACTGGACAATGACAGGACTAAAGCTACATAACAGTAACTAGACAATGACAGGACTAAAGCTACACAACAGTAACTGGACAATGACAGGACTAAAGCTACACAACAGTAACTAGACAATGACAGGACTAAAGCTACACAACAGTAACTGGACAATGACAGGACTAAAGCTACACAACAGTAACTGGACAATGACAGGACTAAAGCTACATAACAGTAACTGGACAATGATAGGACTAAAGCTACATAACAGTAACTAGACCATGAAAGGACTAAAGCTACATAACAGAAACTGGACAATGATAGGACTAAAGCTACACAACAGTAACTAGACCATGAAAGGACTAAAGCTACATAACAGAAACTGGACAATGATAGGACTAAAGCTACACAACAGTAACTAGACAATGATAGGACTAAAGCTACATAACAGTAACTGGACAATGACAGGACTAAAGCTATATAACAGTAACTAGACAATATGTCAAGATGATGACATCTCATGTGACCACAACAAAACCAGTAAATGTAGAAAAATAGCAAGTAGTTTTACCACTGTTGTCAATGTAGCAATGTTTTGAGAACTTTTCCTCTGTTGTCAATGAAGCAATGTTTTGAGCAATGTCCCTCTCTTGGCAATGTAACAAAGCTTTGAGTAATGTCCCTCTCCTGTCAATGTAGCCATGTTTTAAGCAATTTCCCTCTCTTGTCAATGTAGCCATGTTGTGAATGGTTTCCTTTTCTTGTCTATGAAGCCATGTGCCAATATTTTCCCTCCGTTGTCAGTGTAGCCATGTGTCAATATTTTCCCTCCACTGTCAGTGTAGCCATGTGTCAATATTTTCCCTCCACTGTCAGTGTAGCCATGTGTCAATCTTTTCCCTCCGTTGTCAGTGTAGCCATGTGTCGATATTTTTCCTCCGTTGTCAGTGTAGCCATGTGTCGATATTTTCCCTCCGTTGTCAGTGTAGCCATGTGTCGATATTTTCCCTCCGTTGTCAGTGTAGCCATGTGTCGATATTTTCCCTCCGTTGTCAGTGTAGCCATGTGTCGATATTTTCCCTCCAGTGTCAGTGTAGCCATGTGTCGATATTTTCCCTCCGTTGTCAGTGTAGCAGTGTCTTGCGGGGTTTCCTACTTTTAGCCATAAACCCATTTTCTTGTTTAATGTTGACTGCACAAGCGAGCATCATGGGCAGAGGTCTACAATAGTATGACAGGAACACTAGCAAACAACTTGGACAGCCAACTGAACCATTCCACACAAATCTGTGAACCAAGTCAGACAAGAATAATGCTGGCAACAATAACATTTCTGTGCAGGATATAACAGCTGGAACAACATAATCTGAGCCATACTTCTCCAAGCAGATTATATTTCTAGGCAATATTTCTACAAGTAGATTGTATGTCTAAGTGATATTTCTACAAACAGATTTGTTTCTAAATTATACAAGTAAATGATATGTCTTAATGATATATCTTCAAGTAGATCATATTTTTAGGCAATATTTCCACAAGAAAATTATATCTGTAAGCAATATTTCTACAAGTAGATTATATTTTAAGCAATATTCTATAAGTAGATTATATTTAAGCAATATTTCTATAAGTAGATTATATTTAAGCAATATTTCTACAAGTAGATTATATTTTAAGCAATATTTCTACAAGTAGATTATATTTTTGTTAAAGCTGTGACTGTAAAATGGATTTACATGCAAAACTGAAGTTCTTCTGGAACAATACCAAGTTCAGAAGTAGACAAAGAAACAGAACCCCCCCCCCCCCCCCCCCCAGCTTACAGACGGTGAATTTGAAGAAGAAACAGAACTTTCCCCCGAGCTTACAGGCGGTGAATTGGAAGAAGAAACAGAACTTTCCCCCAAGCTTACAGACGGTGAATTCAAAGAAGAAACAGAACTTTCCCCCGAGCTTACAGACGGTGAATTCGAAGAAGAAGAAGAAGCAGAATCCTCACCAGTGGTCAAATTTGGTTCCCTACCAGTACAGCTCTGAGGTCAACCAAGCCTCATTAGATTAAATCAGTATGAAAAACACAGGAACAAACAAAAAGGGACTGCCCCCTCCCCCCCCCCCCCAACATATTTATATAATTACATATATGTCATCAGTGTCTGCATTTGCTTATGAGAGTGACAAAAGATGGTCGGTGGGTCTTGAAGAGGAGGATTTTACTGTAATGGCCTTCAATCGGACACACCTTAACTATAAATGCTGTGAAACAAGCTTGATTTTAACAACTTTATTAACTCCAGTGCAGGAGAAAAAAGTTGAAACATTATTTTCAGCAAAGAGTAGAAGTGGTGTTAGAAAATAATGACCCAAGTGTTATTCAATTCTCTGCATTACACAAACAGTAGCTACACAAATATTGCTAAAACTTGTTAGTAACAAATCTGATCTATTTTACAATGATTCCACTGAAAGTTTCTAGATGAGTTCTCCATCACGATTCCTCATCTTTCTCTGACACCGTCATTCCACGAACAGGACCTTCCTGTCTTTGCTGGGGACAGAATAAGAAAATATCACCTGAAGAATTTGCTGTGGTTGTCTGTTGCAATAATCATCCTGCAGTACTTAGGTCCATTTTAACCAATTTCAAAACCAGAGGTGACAATGTGAATGCTGATTCATTCTGTAAAGTTCTATCGATGCTTCATGATGCAGTTAAAAGAAAACATCCAGACCTGCTGACTAGAGGAGTACTGCTCCTTCATGAAAATGCCAGACCACATACAGCTCAGTTAACTCAGGAGAAAATTAACCATCCAGGGTGGAAACTTCTGAAACATCCACCTTATAGCCCCGACTTAGCCCCTTGCAATTTCCACTTTTTGGTCCACTGAAAACCCACCTTTGTGGGAAACATTTCACGAATGACGCAGAAGTTAAATGTAAAATAAAAGTCTGGTTTAGAAAACAGAGCATGCAAGTCAATGCAGCAGATTTGGGAGGACTGATAAAATGATGGGACAAGTGCATTAATGTTGGCGGAAATTATGTTGACAAATAAAGGGACAATGTATGTGTAAAAAAAAAATTTCGGTCGGTCGGTCGGTCGGTCTGTCTGTCTGTTGATATTTGTTTGCAAGCACAGGCACCACTTTTATTCCATGCGGATGGACTAATGTCATCCCCACAACCCAACCCCGGTTACGCCCTATAGGCCAACCCCCTCCCTCCTTAGACACTCAGTGTACGCTGTTGGCGTCAAACCCGTCCCTTTTTTTGCCCCTACCTGCGCGTTGGAGGTATATAGGCTGACCGTCATTCCATTGAACGAAGTTTTTTCGCCAGGGACACTAGATGAGTATCGTTTATTCTATACATTAGAGTCCTATGTAGTCACTTCATAGTTAGAGCCTATTTGTGTATGTGTACTGTGTTGTCTTTTATGTGCTGATGAAGGCTAATCGCCACAACGTCCTTTGTTTGTTTATTGTGATCGATTTTGTAAAGCTAACATAAACTAATTGTTGTTTCTTACCAACTTTTTCTCTTCCCTATAATTTTCTACTCCTTATAAAAAGTGTAAAAATAAAGGGTTTTCAAGTTGTTATTGCCTTTAGTTTTTATTTTAGTTTTTTTTAAACAACCATTTGTGACTTACTTATTGACTTCGCCTCGTAATTATTATCATCAGTTCTCGTTGTGCCTAGTGGCACATGAGGCTTCAGAGAGAACTTTCCATGCTTTCCTGTCCTGTGCAATCTTCAGTGCAGTTTTCCATGTCAAAGATGCCGCACTCAGGTCACTTTCCATCGTTCGTCTCCATGTTGTTTTTGGGCGCCCCTGTTTTCTCTTTCCCTCTGGTGTCCATGTGAGGGCTGTTTTGACAGGTATATCATGATTCATTCTCATAACGTGGCCAAGCCATTTCCATCTTCTCTTGGTTATCATATTGTCTAAAGTTTCTTGGTTTGTGACTTGAAGTAGTTTAGTGTTTGAGATTGTATCTGGCCAGAAAATTTTGATAATTCTACGTAGACATGTGTTGTGGAAGGTAGACAGCTTGTGTGCATCCTTTTTGGTCATTCTCCAGCATTCCGCTCCATAAAGAAGAACTGGCAAAATGATGCTCTTGTAGAGTCGGAGTTTCGTTCCTCTGCAGTAATTGTTGGATTTCCAGATTTGCCTCATCCTTCCAAAAGCAGCTCTAGTTTTGCTCAGACTTGACTGTATGTCCTCTTCGGTCCCTCCCGGCAGGGACACCACACTGCCAAGATATGTGAAATGTTCTACATTTTCAAGAGTTTGGTTATTTATGGTCACTGGTTGTTGGTTTGGACTGCTTGTCATGATCTTAGTTTTCTTTGTATTTATTCTCAGTCCCACAATGTCTGCTGTGCAGTTGAGTCTGTTACTTTTCTCTTGTATATATTCATGTTTATGTGATAAGAGTGCTATATCATCTGCAAAATCAAGGTCCTCAAGCATGGTGAATGGAGTCCATCGTATACCTCTTAATGTCCTGTCTACTGTGTTCTTTAGTATCCACTCAATCACAAGGTTGAAGAGGAGAGATGACAAAACACATCCCTGTCTTACACTTGTCTTTACTGGGAAAGATGTATTGTAATTTTTTATACTGCAGGAAAAGTCTTTATAAAAGAGAGCAATTATGTTGACTATTTTTTCTGGAATTCCATAATGTCGTAAAATTTTCCATACACTGTCTCTATGTACGCAGTCAAAAGCTTTCTCAAAGTCCACAAAATTAATATATATACTTCTCTGCCATTTATTGCATTGTTCTAAGATGTTGCGTATGGCAAAGATGTGTTCAGTTGTTCCTCTGCCCTTTCGGAATCCTGCTTGTTCTACTCGTAGGCATTTATCTACTCCTTCTTCAAGCCTCATTATGATGATTTTACAAAATATTTTGCTTGGTACTGAGAGTAGAGTAATTCCCCTCCAATTATTGCAGTTTGTTAAGTCTCCTTTTTTGGGGGATTTGGACTATTATTCATTCGGTCCAGTCATCAGGCAACACTTCTTTTTCCCAAATATCCTTGAACAATGGTTCTAGAATGCTAGCAGTTGTGTTGGGATCTACTTTGAGAAGTTCTGCTGGCAGTTCGTCTTTGCCTGGTGTTTTGTTGTTCTTTAAAGTGTGGATTTCTTGTTTGCTTGGTGGTTCAGTAATAATGTCAATGTCCTGAGAGGCTGGTTGAATATCTGGGGGATTTTCAGGATCAGGTCTGTTCAATAGGTCGGAGAAGTGTTGAGTCCACTGCATGTCTTGTTTTTGTTCTGTGGTGAGCAGTCTGCCTTGGTTATCTCTGATGGGTATGCTGTGATAATTGTTTCTGCTTCCGCAAATTTGCTGGGTAATTTTGTGTAGGGTTTGTAGATCATGTGCTTTATCAGCATTTTCTTTCTGTTTCAGCTAGATTTTCCATAAATCTTCTTTTGTCAGCTCTGGCACTTTTCTTTGTCACTTTATTTAGTTTGCTATATTCTAACATTAGTTTGTCTTTCTGACGTTCTGATTTAGTGTGATTTATGAGGCTCTTTTTTCTTTTTCGCTTGGCAATATAGACCATGGTTTGACTGCTTATCCACTCTTTGTGGTGTTGTTTCCTGGTTCCTAATATGTTGTTGCCAACCCCTCGTAATTACCATTTGATTAATCTTACGAGAAAAATATGAAGCAAAACATTTATACTTACTCTTTCTAATTCTTCTTTGACTTCTGCTTCCAGACGTCTGATGTCTTCCATTGTCAAACCGTAAAACTCATCTGTCCAGCAAACCACTTGGCGGTGAAAGTTTAAAAATAACCGCTGCTCTTGCTGTGGACAAAAATTGTCATATATTAACCATTGTAATGAACAAGTGACACATCTTGATGAAAAAGTGTAATATCTTGATGAACAAGTGGAATATCTTGATGAACAAGTGGAATATCTTTATGAACAAGTGTAACATTCTTATGAACAAGTACAACATCTTGATGAACAAGTGGAATATCTAGATGAACAAGTACAATATCTTGATAAACAAGTGATATAACTTGATGAACAAGTACAAAATCTTGATGAACAAGTGGAATATCTTGATGAATAAGTAACATTCTTATGAACAAGTACAACTTCTTGATGAACAAGTGGAATATCTAGATGAACAAGTACAATATCTTGATAAACAAGTGGAATATCTTGATGAATAAGTAACATTCTTATGAACAAGTACAACTTCTTGATGAACAAGTGGAATATCTAGAACAAGTGCAACATCTTGATGAACAAGTGGAATATTTTGATGAACAAGTACAACATCTTGATGAGCAAGTGAAATATCTTGATGAACAAGTACAACATCTTGATGAACAAGTACAACATCTTGATGAACAAGTGGAATATTTTGATGAACAAGTACAACATCTTGATGAGCAAGTGAAATATCTTGATGAACAAGTACAACATCTTGATGAACAAGTACAACATCTTGATGAACAAGTGGAATATCTTGATGAACAAGTGCAACACCTTGATGAAAAAGTGGAATATTTTGATAAACATGTGTAACAATCTGATGAACAAGTGCAACACCTTGATGAGAAAGTGAAATATTTTGATAAACAGAGTGCAACATCTTGATGAACAAGTGTGAAAATCGGATGAACAGGTGGAATATCTTCATGAGCGAGTGCAACGCCTTGATGAACAAGTGCAACGCCTAGAAGTACAAGTGCAACGCCTTGATGAACAAGTGCAACGCCTAAATGAACAAATGCAATATCTTGATGAGCAAGTAAAACATCTTGACGATCAAGTTAATCATTTAATATTATTTTTTTTTCTTCCTCATGTTCACCAGCTGTAAACCTTGCAGAAAATCCTGTTTTATTTTTTGGGGTCCACTTCTGGACTCTGGTCTTGTTCCAAGACTTGGGTGTTGTGTGTAAGCCCAGTTTACAGACACAGCTTATTTGCATGCAAGCTGTTGGTGTCATCATCTCTCAGACATCTGCGCTACTCTGACTTTGAAGACAACGTCGATCCTAGTTACACTGACCAGCATCTCGGTTGGTAATCCATTTCTAAGACAAACATGGAAAGGTGTAGATAGACATCAACGTCTACCCAACAGCACGATGGACAAATGTTACAGTTTGATGTACAAGGGTTTATGCTAGGGCTGTACCAAATATTCGCTTCGTATTTGCTTCGGTGCCAAATAGTGGACCTAATAACTATTCGGTATTCGACCGAATAGTTGCGGTCGGGCCGAATACGAATAGTGGTTACCTCACACCCATTTCTAGACTGGTGGAAAATAAACATATCAAGATTTACCACCTTGGTTCATACTGTCAAGCGTTATCTTTGTGCACCACCTACAAGCGTACCAAGTGAACGTCTGTTTAGTACAGCTGGAAATACCTTCAGTGAGACCAGAAGCTGCCTTAATGACAACATGGAACAATTTATTTTTTAAATTTTTTTTTTTGGAAAGCCAATGACGCTTTCATGGATTAACTAAGCTGTCAGTGACAATTTACAAGTTTAATTACTTGTTATAAAACTAAGAATACTTTAATTCCTATGTATTAGTTACCAAAGACTAACTGACTGAAAGTGGAAGAATGGGCCTCAGTTTGAATAGTGGGAAGACAGAAGTAATGGTGGTATCAAAGAAAATAATTATTCCTAAATGTGTAAAAAAGTCAATGGTTTTATTGTGGGACAAGTAAAGAAATTTAAGTATCTGGGCATATGGAAGACGCATTACTGAAATAGGAAACAGAATAGGAACGGCAAAAACTGCATTTTAAAAAATGAAGAACATCTTATGCAATATATATCTTTGTCAATGAAGGTTAGAAAAAGAATTCTTGCTTGCTACATACATCCAGTTTTAACATATGGCTGTAAGTCCTGGACAATTGGTAGGCAGGTCAAACAATTTCTTGAGGCCTCAGAGATGTGGTTTCACAGAACAATGCTTAAAATACCTTAAACAGAAAAAAAAAAAAAAAAAAGCATCCCAGAGGTTTTGATAGAGGCGGGAGCCCGAAGACAACTACTCACAGACATCAGAAGGAGACAGTCATCATTTTTCGGCCATGTTATAAGATGAGGGAAAATGGAACTTGTGGTGACCACTGGAAAGATATGTGGAAGGAGGGATAGAGAAAGACAACGAGAGAAGATTCTTGACAGTCTTGTTGCATGTCATGGAGGTGTGTCAGCACACGAACTTATACATGCTGCAGGAGATCGCAGATTGTGGCGAGGCATAATCGCCCATGCCAGTCGACAAAGCACCTGATGATGATGATTCACTATTCGTATTCGGCCGAATAGTTGGTCAGGCTATTCGTATTTGGCCGAATAGTGAAAATCACTATTCGGTACAGCCCTAGTTTATGCTTCAACAGGGGGAGAAGGTAGAAGCAGGAAGGTACAAAGCACATAGGACATGTTAATGATAAATAACTTACTACTAACGCAAATGCTTCCATACGTTTCTGAAGACCAAACCATTTGAACCATACTTTGACGAGTTTATAGGCGCACATGATTGGCTTGACTTTGTTCTGTAACAGACACCATCAGTTGCAACTTAGTTCTGACACAATCACTAACATAGAAACATCATATACAACCATTGCAAGTTAGCTGTGACACAAGAAGGGACAGAACATATTAAGAAACAGGGAAAATATGCTTAACATACACATACTTTCAGATAGCACTTACACCCAAAAACATAGTCAAATGGTCTGCTTAAACTGTCAGACAGTAAAATTCTATGCTTATATCCCTAAACAGCCAAATGGTATGCTTAAACTGACAGACAGTAAAATTATATGCTTATATCCACAAACAGTCAAATGGTATGTTTATGGTGACAAGCAGTCTAAACGGTATACCTACATCCACAAACATATAGTAAGATGGCACATTTACAATTCACATAAGTAAACAGGAAACATATCTTTACACAGTCCAACCCTTTGTTATCATTTATGTAATCAAACAGTATGCTTACTATTTACACAGTCAAACAGAATACTTACCATTTACACAGTTAAACAGCATGCTTACCATTTACACTGACAAACAATATACTTACCAATTACAATGGGGGAAAAGTAGGCTTATCGGCCAAAAAAACGTGCTTACTATTTTTATAAATAGTACACTTATCATTTACACATTCAAACATTACGTTTACCATTATAGTCAAACAGTATCCTTACCATTTATATAGTCAAACAGCATGCTTAACATTTACACAGTCAAACAGCATGCTTACCATTTACACAAACATTATACTTACCATTTACACTGACAAACAATATACTTACCATTTACACTGACAAACAATATACTTACCATTTACACAGTCAAACAGAATACTTACCATTTACACTGACAAACAATATACTTACCATTTACAATGGGGGAAAAGTAGGCTTATCGGCAAAACAAAAGTGCTTACTATTTATATAAATAGTACACTTACCATTTACACATTCAAACATTACGTTTACCATTATAGTCAAACAGTATGCATACCATTTACACAGTCAAACAGTATGCTTACCATTTACACAGTCAAACAGCATGCTTAACATTTACACAGTCAAACATTATGCTTACCATTTACACAGTCAAAAAGTATGCTTACCATTTACACAGTCAAACAGTATGCTTACCATTTACACAGTCAAAAAGTATGCTTACCATTTACACAGTCAAACAGTATGCTTACCATTTACACAGTTAAACAGTATGCTTACCATTTACACAGTTAAACAGTATGCTTACCATTTACACAGTCAAACAGTATGCTTACCATTTACACAGTCAAACAGTATGCTTACCATTTACACAGTCAAACAGTATGCTTACCATTTACACAGTCAAACAGTATGCTTACCATTTACACAGTCAAACAGTATGCTTACCATTTACACAGTCAAACAGCATGCTTACCATTTACAGTCAAACATTATGCTTATCATTTACACAGTCAAACATTATGGTTAAATGGGTTTTACATTATTAAACATTTCAGTTAAATGGGTTTTTATCTTCTCAACCATTTATAAACATACAGTCAAATGGTATGCTTACCATCCACAAACATACAGCCAAAGGGTATGTTTACTATCCACAAACATCCAGCCAAACGGTATCCTTACTATCAATAAACATACAATCAAATGGCAAAATTACTATCCACAAACATGTAACCAAATGGTATGCTTGCTATCCACAAACATACAACCAAATGGTATGCTTACTATCCACAAACATACAACCAAATGGTAAGCTTACTATCCACAAACATACAACCAAACTGTAAGCTTACTATCCACAAACATACAACCAAATGGTAAGCTTACTATCCACAAAAATACAACCAAATGGTAAGCTTACTATCCACAAACATACAACCAAACTGTAAGCGTACTATCCACAAACATACAACCAAATGGTAAGCTTACTATCCACAAACATACAACCAAACTGTAAGCTTACTATCCACAAACATACAACCAAATGGTATGCTTACTATCCACAAACATACAACCAAACTGTAAGCGTACTATCCACAAACATACAACCAACCTGTAAGCTTACTATCCACAAACATACAACCAAATGGTATGCTTACTATCCACAAACATACAAACAAACTGTAAGCTTACTATCCACAAACATACAACCTAACTGTAAGCTTACTATCCACAAACATACAACCAAACTGTAAGCTTACTATCCACAAACATACAAACAAACTGTAAGCTTACTAACCACAAACATACAACCAAACTGTAAGCTTACTATCCACAAACATACAACCTAACTGTAAGCTTACTATCTATGCAGAACATCTTCATGATAACCGCCATGACATCTGACAGTGAGAGATGAAACATTCGACGAGTGCCCGTCAGCTGTGACCAGCTGAAGAGATACGTTCATCCAAACGTGACCACCAAAGACAGGTGACAGGGGCGTGATTGAGAAGGTACGCCAGAAAGAGCGGGAAAGCGGGAGAATAAAGTTAGCCCCGAAACCGCTTGATAAGTTAGTTAGCCCCGGAACCGCCATGAGAAGACAGTTAGGGCTAGACCGCTAGAGAAACCGGTTAGGAGAAAACTAGTGCTTTACTTCGTTTAGAAGGATATGTTAAACTTAGAGTTTAACTAGAACAGTGAGTTAGCCACGGAACCGCTTGATAGGACAGGTTAGGGCTGAACCGCTGGAAAGACGGTTAGGAGAAAACTAGTGCTTTACTTCGTTTAGAAGGTATATGTTAAACTTGGAGTTTAGCCAGAACAGTGGTTAAGGAACTCGTAGAGGCATACGAATAGCCAGTAATAAGGAGTGTTCATATACTATTGCTTATTGAATTTATGAAATGTGTGTGACGAGAACATTATGAATAAACCAGCTCTTATGTAATTGATTACATCACTGGCGTTGTTCTTGAGTACGATTGAAGAGAGATACGAACTATATTCATTCAACTTGGCCGACTTAGGCACATCTATTTCTTGGGGGATGTACAGACGCCCCGTTTAGACAAGTGTGAGGATATTTGGTGCCGCGACCAGGATCAGTCTTGTGTACTCGACATCTTTAAAAAACAAGACTGCTGTTACAACATAACAAATAAGCAACTGCTATGAAAAGGTGAACTAAAAGCAAGTTTATGATTGTACCTGCTGAAAAAAAAAAAAGTCGATAAACCCGTCATCAGATTGGAGAGACGTAAACCAGACCAACAGCCTGCACCACCTTTTGGAGCCAACCGTCTACACTAGAATCAGGGGGACACGCCCGTTCTAGCCTGGAGCACCCGTCTACACTAGAATCAGGGGGACACGCCCGTTCTAGCCTGGAGCAAAACGTCTACACTAGAATCAGGGGGACACGCCCGTTCTAGCCTGGAGCAAACCGTCTACACTAGAATCAGGGGGACGCGCCCGTTCTAGTCGGGAGCCATAATATAAACTTTTCCTAACTTTACACACTCGGAAGACTATAGGAAAGTCAAGAACTGTGAGCTGTCCGATTTTACAAATAGGAACTGAAAAAAAAAGCGTGATTTTAAAGAACCTTGAACATTAACATTAATTAGTTTAAATATATTGTGATTTTCAATTTACAGTGGTGTAGGAAAAACCTTTCTATCTTTTCCTACCTTTCTTCCTAAACGTAGAAAATAATTCCAGGACAGTGCCGATTTTTAATTACAGTGTGTTGTGAAACGAGAATTTTTTTTCAGACCGCACTTAACAAGGTAATTTGACATTTTCTGTTTTTTAAATTTTAATTTAGTTTACATTAGTTAATTTCCCAGATTTTTAAAAATGGCCCATCAAAGAACAGTAAGAGCACAGTTTAGCAGAGTTTTTAATGAAGTAGCACAGTTAGGTAGAAAACTCCGTATTCCATTTTTTATAGAACAAAAAACTGCTAAACACTGGTCAACTGTAGATAGTCGTAGACAAAGACAGAGAGAAAGAAGTTATAACATAGTATCAGTCACTAGAACTAACGTCGCTGCTAATTGACTGTCCGGTTTCCCAGACAGGCGAAATTATGATAACGTGAGATTGCAATACCCTAGAGATAATCAGTACCGCAGACCAGACAACACAAAAGCGTACGAGAAAAATCTGGGTCAAGCGAGGTCACAAATACTGAACAAAAGAATCAAAAATAGTGATTTTAATAGAGCCGACAGGTTACGAACGTAAGCTAATAATAGAAATAGCAGAGCACAGGAGCAGTGGCATAATTATGGCAACAGTTATCAGAACATAAATAGAGTAGGAAATATCCATGATAATACCCGAAGTCGAGTCAGGTCATGTAATCCAGATACCAGATTCCGCATGATGAGCACTAATCAAGATTACAGGGCCCACGGTACGACCCATAATCAAGCCAACAAATTCAAAAGAGACAGGTTAAGAAAATTAGGCTATAATAAGAATATAAGATTGCAAAACTTAGGAAATAATCGCGAGGTCAGTAACTATAACGGATTATGGCAGACAGGTAATAAAAGCACGTGCGCTGCTGATGATGAGACAAATAGATTAGTAGTAAAAGGGTTAAAAGAGAGGAATCTCATTAAACGGTTTAATAAAAGCTACATTAAAGAAGTAAATGCGATAATTGTAAACGGGACACGCGGTCGATACTTTAAAGAAGAAGGGAACATAGAGACACATAAAGAGGTAATACCGGCCAACGTTAAGTCGGAAAAAGAAGAAGTTAAAGAGGGTTGTTTAGCAATGGAATGGTTATGGGAAGTAAACGCGGTAGAAGTAAAAGGACTAGATCGTAATAGCGCACATAGGAAAGTAGAGAGGGTAGGGACAATTAAAGAAAGAAATCAGCAGGATTTGTCTTATGCACAGGCGATGCCTACAGAAGAAGAAGGTGAAGGAGCACCGTTTGTAGTTAGTAATATAAAGATAGATTTATTCTCTGAAAATTACGACGCAGATGATGAGTTTGGGATCACTAAGAAAGCAGGTCGTAGATTTTTAGTCGCTGTTAGAACCAGGACAAATACTCCGTCTAGTGTGAAAGAATTAAAACCGTCAGAAGTACTAGTTAACGGTACATGTAATCGTAGAAAAGAAGAAGAAGAAACAGTAGAAACTGCGCCTAACAAAAGGGAAAAACAGGAAACAGGAATTTCTGAAATTAAAAAGAGAAGTACAGATCTAAAAGAGAAAATTGTTTTACAAACACACAGAGAACGTAGGGCATTATTACTTGAGGCAGAGTCTACTGAAGCGTCAGAAAGCTCAGAGAAGATGAGAAGCGACACAGATAGTTGTGGAAACGCAGACGATTATGAAACAGATCAGGACATGGCCGAGCCCAGAAGAGGAAAGAGAAACCGAGGGCATACGTCATTCAGTAGGGCATTATTACTTGAGGCAGAGTCTACTGAAGCGTCAGAAAGCTCAGAGGAGATGAGAAGCGACACAGATAGTTGTGGAAACGCAGACGATTATGAAACAGATCAGGACATGGCCGAGCCCAGAAGAGGAAAGAGAAACCGAGGGCATACGTCATCCAGTCAGGATGACTGCAACCCTCCGCATAAAAAGAGGGAGGCAAAAGTGAGTGCCATACATACACGCAGAAAAATGAAAGAGGGAGGACTAACGTTTCAGTGGTCTTTGGTTTAGGATGCTGTTGAATGAAAACAAATCAGATGACAGTGCACAGCTATGTTGTACGTCTTCTTTTTTTAATACTTTGAACATTTCGTAAACGGTTGTTTATTTTTATAGCTGTTATTCGCTGCCAGTGCATGGTGTAATATGATAATTTGTAGAAGAATCAGTAAAGGATATGATAGAGTTTTTTAGCAATGAAAAATACTCATAAACGGAAGCAAAGGAGTAAACAACATACATACATAACCAGCGATGGAGTCCAAATAACTGCCGACCGATCATACACGGAAAATATGATAATCAATGACAGGAGTTTAGATTTTATCAAGAATAATAGCTTTCATTCTATTAGGGTTTGGGAACCGTTTGTGACATCACTACCAACATTCAAAGTACAAGACATGCCACAACATCTAAAGAACATTAGCGCGATAGACATGCATGATCTCATACACGAATTAAGTCAAGTTGACACTTTACAAGACAATACTTTAAATACACACAGAAACAGGATCATACTGATACCTGGATTATGCATATTGATGGGACTTATAACTTTTCTTTATTTGCGACGGAAAGGCTTTAAATGTACAAAAGTAACTAATCATTTAACAAAAGAAAAAACACAGATCACTAATAAGACAGAAGAAGAAATAGAACTAGAACAATTAGCATCCACTACAGTTAGTAGGCCAGAATCATCAGGGGGTAGACTGAATTTATACCCTGAGTCAACCATACATTAATTACAGCTTCCCCCCCCCCCCCTCCCTTTCTTCACCCATGACTGACTGAAAGGGGATCGTTCGTAAAATGGTTCAATAAATGTGGGATTGTAGGGTGTATAACAAGTAATTAGTTTCATTCATTACAATTAACGTACGTTATATTGCTGTGTACAGAGGTACCACGCTCGCTACACATATTCTGTTGTTGTGTCTACATGTCATTTGTCTGACAATATTAAATATATACCGTTGTTTTGTCCCTACCATTTAATATTTACATTTGGTTTTGCACTATGAACGTTTTTTAATCGTGTTGTACTCTCCCGGACAAGTGAAAATCCACACGTTCGGTTGTGGGTGAAGATTACAATACCTACATGTTTTATGTTCGCTAAGAGAGTTGCTGGCCACAAAACCTCTCTTATTCATTCTGTCAGAATGATGACTGATTTGAGTTTAACCAGACTTTATTGAGGTACACAGTTAGAAACGTACTTGGCGATAAGCCAGTCCAAAGCATGACATGATTGGTAACTGAATATAGGCCGGCTATTTCTTTACAGAAGATGCGATATGCATTAAACAGATGAAGCAACCTCTTAGGGAAGCAACAATAAACGCTGTGGACTATCACAGTAGATAAATGCCTGTAAATACAGATGGTGGCATTGTACATTCGACTTGAGGAAATGCTACGATTGTTTCCGAGAAATTTCTCTCCAATTAATATACCTAACGGTATAAGAATTATTTATACTCTGTAAAGGTTATACCTAATTATTCAGTCTATGTTGACTTTCTCAGAGATTCTATTTTCATCCTTTCTTGGGGAGATGACATTTTCGAGTTTTACTTTATTGATAACTGGGGATACATGGCATGTCATTTCTTGTATACAATGTTTTCAGGTTTGAGTTTATAAAGTGAGAATACAGATACTATTCCTTTATACGTCAGACAACTCCGCACATTCATTAGGGATACCAGTGAATAAGAAGTTGATATGCTAATACAACGAGGGAGTTGTATCGTTTTTTTTATGTCTTTAGAATTATTGACTATTAGTTATTGTATGCATGTCACGTTTTCATTATACTGCATGAATTTTATGATGTTACATGTTATGTTGTATGCTTTCATTACGTGGCTAGATGTTCATATAAGGTTTAGTTAGGTAGCGGGTATAATTAGAGTAGTTTTTATAAAATTGAAGATAGGAAACAATTTTGTTAAAAAATGTGTGTGGCGAATGTAATGAAATATAGGCAGAAAGGGGTTAAATGAACAAAGCATACATTTCAGACCACCACACGGCGTACTAATCCATCACTGTGTGAAATGACAGAAATGGGTGATTAGAAAGCCATGGCCTAGCCAACTATGCAGAACATCTTCATGATAACCGCCATGACATCTGACAGTGAGGGATGAAACATTCGACGAGTGCCCGTGAGCTGTTACCAGCTGAAGAGATACGTTCATCCAAACGTGACCACCAAAGACAGGTGACAGGGGCATGATTGAGAAGGTACGCCAGAAAGAGCGGGAAAGCGGGAGAATAAAGTTAGCCCCGAAACCGCTTGAGAAGTTAGTTAGCCCCGGAACCGCCATGAGAAGACAGTTAGGGCTAGACCGCTAGAGAAACCGGTTAGGAGAAAACTAGTGCTTTACTTCGTTTAGAAGGATATGTTAAACTTAGAGTTTAACTAGAACAGTGAGTTAGCCACAGAACCGCTTGATAGGACAGGTTAGGGCTGAACCGCTGGAAAGACGGTTAGGAGAAAACTAGTGCTTTACTTCGTTTAGAAGGTATATGTTAAACTTGGAGTTTAGCCAGAACAGTGGTTAAGGAACTCGTAGAGGCATACGAATAGCCAGCAATAAGGAGTGTTCATATACTATTGCTTATTGAATTTATGAAATGTGTGTGACGAGAATATTATGAATAAACCAGCTCTTATGTAATTGATTACATCACTGGCCTTGTTCTTGAGTACGATTGAAGAGAGATACGAACTATATTCATTCAACTTGGCCGACTTGGGCACATCTATTTCTTGGGGGATGTATAGGCACAACTGTGCCACACACAAACATACAACCTAACTGTAAGCTTACTATCCACAAACATACAACCAAACTGTAAGCTTACTATCCACAAACATACAAACAAACTGTAAGCTTACTAACCACAAACATACAACCAAACTGTAAGCTTACTATCCACAAACATACAACCTAACTGTAAGCTTACTATCCACAAACATACAACCAAACTGTAAGCTAACTATCCACAAACATACAACCTAACTGTAAGCTTACTATCCACAAACATACAACCAAACTGTAAGCTTACTATCCACAAACATACAACCTAACTGTAAGCTTACTAACCACAAACATACAACCTAACTGTAAGCTTACTATCCACAAACATACAACCAAACTGTAAGCTTACTATCCACAAACATACAACCAAACTGTAAGCTTACTAACCACAAACATACAACCTAACTGTATGCTTACTATCCACAAACATACAACCAAACTGTAAGCTTACTATCCACAAACATACAACCTAACTGTAAGCTTACTATCCACAAACATACAACCAAACTGTAAGCGTACTATCCACAAACATACAACCAAATGGTATGCTTACTATCCACAAACATACAACCAAACTGTAAGCTTACTAACCACAAACATTCAACCAAACTGTGAGCTTAATATCTACAAACATACAACCAAATGGTATGCTTACCATCCACTCTCCTGTCTTATCTCTGGGAAGAGGAGGTCTTCCTGCCTTGGGAGAACCGACCAAGCAGGGATCCCATTCAGGTTTGTAGTCCTGTACCAGCAAGTCAGAAGACAAACAGTCAATGTTAACTATTCAAAAGTCAGATGTTCACTTCTTAGCTTTAACAATCCACATACGAGAGCTTTGGGCAAGCCCACAGACTGCTGATGCCACCAACACTAATGAGCTTATTCTATACAATGAGCCCACATGCAAATTCATGCTAAACTTTCTAGGCCACTAAACTTGTGTGGAATATTTGTTTGTTTGTTTGTTTAAATCAACATCCACTTCTGCCATTAGGCGGCGTCGGCAGGAACAGTTTGCGATCCATTGCTTGATGGGCAGCAGTGGCTATTGTCATTCTGTGTTGATATAGAAGCTCTTTAATGTCATCAGTCCATATTCTCCTAGGGCGGCTTTCACTTCAGATCTTTTCATGTGTAGTGCCTTCACTGGTAATTGTTCTGCTAGCATTCTTACTAGATGAAAAACCATTTGATCTTCTGTTTCTCAATGAATTTGCTGTGTGGTGCTTTTCCCACAGTCTGTTTAATAATATGTATCATTTCTAACTTTGTCTTGGTTGTTTAAGTTGGCCGCTTTTCTCAGGCATCTCATTTCAAAGGTGTTATTTTACATAGGTTAGCCGTTGATAATGTCCAAGTTTGGCACTGAAAGCGAAGTGTTGGTGTGAATATGCTGTTTATAATCTGTTTCTTGGCGCTCAAACTTATGTTTGGATGTCTTAATAATGGTGTTGGTTGGTATATACCTGCACTGGCTCGTTGGCATCTTATTTCTACTTTCTGATCTATTCTCCCGTCCTCTGAGAATATACTTACAAGATATTCAAATTCTTCTTCTACTTGGCGTTCACCGGCTGCAAACTCCAGCCGAAAGTTCTGGGTGTTCATCCACTTCTGGACTTAAGTATTGCTTCAGAACCTGAGTGTTGCGTGCACATGTTTCACAGATCTGGTTTATCTGTATGCAGACCTTTGGTTCCTCGCCCCTCAGGTAGATGCACTCCATCTTCGAGGAAAGTCCACAATTAGTCGACTCTGACGACATGCTTGTTGGGGAGGCAGTGAGTCTATTCTTGTTTTTGGTCAATGGGGCCCCGGAACCCACACGGGGATTTAAATTCTTTAACTTGCTTCAGACAAGTATCATTCAATCTGACTTCTAGTGGACTAGGCATTCTGCTGACCTCCAATACTTCAGTTTTAGTAGTACTTGTTTTCATGTTATATCTTCTGCATGCTGAGCATTCAAATGTTCTTGCAGCCTACTCTCCTCAATGTAGAACAGGCACTGATCGTCTGCAGCTCATTTACTGCCTTTCAGTCCAATGCATAAGATTTCAGTTAACCCCCTATTCAGTTACCTGTTACGAGAGGCTTGTCGGGTTTATCACTGGGCTATCATGATTTCAATATTATAATCTATCTGTACTAGCGGGACAGAAAGAGATCAATGATGTGACATACATAGCTATAGAAAATTTACCTTCGGTGCCACTTTGTCGTTGGCAATATCTATTTTTACCACTTCCCGAGCCATTAAATCTCGACCTTGCAAGCCGTGAATCTAAACAAGAAAAAACATTCAGTAACTTTAAATAAAAATGTATCCTTTTATAACAAGAAATTTGAAATTAAATGTGAACTTCTTATAACCCTAAGGTCACAGCAGAAGAAGATGAAAGAAATCAAACAACGATGCAATAAAGCCGATCAAGTTTTAGGCCAAATGGCACCAATTCTGAAATCCAAGCATGTGAATATGAACACTAAAAGAACACTTGTCAACACAATGTTTTAACCAATGCTATGCTATCAATGTCAAACATTGACACTGTCTTCAGAAGACAAAGGAAAAATAGTCACGACAGAAATGCAATGTTTATGTACTATGCTAGGTGTAATGAGGAAAGATCGGCACGATGATATCAGAAGGAGAGTCGTCATAGAACCAACACTGAACTTTGGCCATGTAACAAGACTGGCATCAGATAAGACACCACAGACAGCAATGTTATACAGATACAGTGGTAACAGAGCCAGAGGTCGACCACGCAGAATATTGACCGCAAAAATATCAAAGTCAGTGAAAGGTACTTTATAGGAAGTGAACACTAGGGTCTGTTCTATAGATCTTATGCTGCACTGACGCCGCAAGGCATTCCAGGAGTACAGAAAAAAGAGAAGAAAAAGAAGTATATAGCAAATATGTTCACCAGATTTCTCAAGGAAAGAAAAACAACTAGAAAAAACCTGGCCATGGCACCTCGTATGTCATGGTACGTGTAAGGGTCTAACATGGCAGGGGCAGCCTCCACTAGAGGACTTCATTACTTCCTCTTCCTGCTTCAAAACTACCTCTACTTGTGATACTCAGATGCCCATGGGAGCGACACAGCAGCTGCTACATGATGATGCTGATGATGACAGCATATAAGGAGTAAAGGTGGGTGGAGTTAACAATCACATTAAAGCATTCAGCTGTCCCCATCTTCAACAGACAAAGTTTCAATTCCGATGGAATATTGTGAAAGTCTTTTGGTGAAACCACTTTCTGTCCTGAACCCATAACCTGCAACAACACGTGCACGCAGACGTGACTACTGTGCACGCAGACATGACTACTGTGAATGCAGATGTGACTACTGTGCATGCAGACGTGACTACTGTGCATGCAGACGTGACTACTGTGCATGCAGACGTGACTACTGTGCATGCAGACGTGACTACTGTGCACACAGACGTGACTACTGTGCACACAGACATGACTACTGTGCATGCAGATGTGACTACTGTGCATGCAGATGTGACTACTGTGAATGCAGACGTGACTACTGTGCATGCAGATGTGACTACTGTGCATGCAGACGTGACTACTGTGAATGCAGATGTGACTACTGTGAATGCAGACCTGACTACTGTGAATGCAGATGTGACTACTGTGAATGCAGATGTGACTACTGTGAATGCAGACATGACTACTGTGCACGCAGACATGACTTGACTACTGTGCATGCAGACATGACTACTGTGCACGCAGACATGACTACTGAACATGCAGACGTGACTTGACTACTGTGCACGCAGACATGACTACTGAACATGCAGACGTGACTTGACTACTGTGCACGCAGACATGACTACTGTGCATGCAGACGTGATTTGACTACTGTGCACACAGACATGACTACTGTGCATGCAGACATGACAACTGTGCACACAGACATGACTACTGAGCACACAGACATGACTACTGTGCACGCAGACATGACTACTGTGCACACAGACGTGACTACTGTGAATGCAGACGTGACTACTGTGAATGCAGACGTGACTACTGTACACGTAGACGTGACTTGACTACTGTGCATGCAGACATGACTACTGTGCATGCAGATGTGGCTTGACTACTGTGCATGCAGACAGGACTACTGTGCACGCAGACATGACTACTGTGCACACAGATGTGACTTGACTACTGTGCATGCAGACATGACTACTGTGCACGCAGACGTGACTTGACTACTGTACACGCAGATATGACTACTGTGCATGCAGACGTGACTACTGTGTTAGCAGACATGACTACTGTGCACGCAGACATGACTACTGTGCACGCAGACATGACTACTGTGCATGCAGACATGACTACTGTGCACACAGATGTGACGTGACTACTGTGCACGCAGACATGACTACTGTGCACGCAGATGTGACTACTGTGCACACAGACATGACTACTGTACATGCAGATGTGACTGTTGTGCACGCAGACGTGACTGCTGTGCACGCAGACGTGACCACTGTACACGCAGACATGACTACTGTGCACACAGACGTGACTACTGTGCATGCAGACGTGACTAATGTGCATGCAGACGTGACTACTGTGCATGCAGACATGACAACAGTGCATGCAGACGTGACTACTGTGCATGCAGACAGGACTGCTGTGCATGCAGACGTGACTTGACTACTGTGCACACAGTTGTGACTACTGTGCACACAGACGTGACTTGACTACTGTGCACGCAGACATGACTACTGTGCACACAGACGTGACTTGACTACTGTACACGCAGATATGACTACTGTGCACGCAGACGTGACTACTGTGCACACAGACGTGAATACTGTGAATGCAGACGTGACTACTGTGAATGCAGACATGACTACTGTACACGCAGACGTGACTTGACTACTGTGCATGCAGACATGACTACTGTGCATGCAGACGTGGCATGACTACTGTGCACGCAGACATGACTACTGCGCACACAGACATAACTACTGTGCACGCAGACATGACTACTGTGCATGCAGACATGACTACTGTGCACACAGAATGACTACTGTACATGCAGACGTGACTACTGTGCACGCAGACGTCACTGCTGTGCATGCAGACGTGACCACTGTGCACGCAGAGGTGACCACTGTACATGCAGACGTGACTACTGTGCATGCAGACGTGACTTGACTACTGTGCATGCAGCTGTGACTACTGTGCACACAGACATGACTACTGTACATGCAGACGTGACTACTGTGCACACAGACGTGACTACTGTTCCAGTGAGTTGTGGAGATTTTGAGACAGATCAGTGAAATTATGTGTTATTTGTAATGATATCATTGTTGATTTGTCTTGTTTGCTGATAAGGTTTTCGAGCTGCACTATTCATTTTGTTGCGACTGTGGCACTGTGAAGGTGACTGGTTCTTCTCATTTGAACTGATATTTGTTCAGACCCTCAGCAACAAACAGAAGACAAAACAAGGACAATCAGAGCAGTTATGACAACTTACAGAGCAGTTATGACAACTTACATTGTATGTGTTTCCATTGTCTGGTGCATGGAATGACTCAATGATAATGTAAAAATCATCCTTCATGAAATCTGGATTCTGAAATTATAACAAATCCTAAATGAAATCTGGATTCTGAGACAATAATGCATCTTTCTAGAAATCTAGATTTTGAAATTACAATACACCTTTAGCAGGATGGTTATCTTAAAAAAAATCTCTATCATTCAAGAATCTTTGCCTTCCATCTACAGACTGAAGAGCATGTTGTGGGATACTATGGTTTTGGCATGCCTAGTGATCTTCTTCTTCTGGCTGGCATGCTGTGTTGCAGTTTACAGCTAGGCTGCAATATTTACACCTTTCAGTCCACTCGTCCAATTTCAACAAACTCCTGATTAGCTGCCTTGTAAGACATGCTTGTTAGGAGGCAGTGGGTAAATCCTCCCCGCACCCCCAAAATGGGCTCCAGAACCCACACAGTTATGCTTTCACAATCGATGTCAATGCACAGTGGGGATTCCCATACATGCTCAGTCCTCCAGTGCAGCAGCCACTACAAAATATCTCTACTAGTTGTTTCCATGAGAAACTTGTTACATAGTCTCCTGTCTTGACCTCGAAAAGAGCACAGATGTGCTTTGCCAAGCTTTCCTCCCAGGTCCCGCTATCTTGTTAGCACCAGAGATTCATCAATAGCTGACAACCTAGTCCGTACAGTGCTGATGATATCAGCTCTGCCCATGCTTCTTCCTGTTTGCATTGGTGCATTACTTACCAGCTAGTCAGCTCATTCATAACCATTTACTCCTGTATGCCCAGGTGTGTAGATCCAGATGAATGAGTCTAGTGATCTACTAGTACTGATGACTCTGACACACTTCAATCATAGAGAAGGTTAATTTACTTCTTGTTATGTCTAGCAGAGGAGATGGATTTTGACCAAACCTTATTTGTTATTAGTCTCCACCTAGGGAATCAGAACTAGCTAACACTAGGAGGTGGATTATTGGGGAGAACATGGGTTATTAATTAGAACATGGAATATTGGGGAGAACATGGGTTATTAATTAGAACATGGAATATTGGGAAGAACATGGGTTATTAATTAGAACATGGAATATTGGGGAGAACATGGGTTATTAATTAGAACATGGAATATTGGGGAGAACATGGGTTATTAATTAGAACATGGAATATTGGGGAGAACATGGGTTATTAATTAGAACATGGAATATTGGGGAGAACATGGGTTATTAATTAGAACATGGAATACTGGGGAGAACATGGGTTATTAATTAGAACATGGAATATTGGGGAGAACATGGGTTATTAATTAGAACATGGAATATTGGGGAGAACATGGGTTATTAATTAGAACATGGAATATTGAGGAGAACATGGGTTATTAATTAGAACATGGAATATTGGGGAGAACATGGGTTATTAATTAGAACATGGAATAATGAGGAGAACATGGGTTATTAATTAGAACATGGAATATTGAGGAGAACATGGGTTATTAATTAGAACATGGAATATTGAGGAGAACATGGAGTAGTAGGGAGAACATAGATTATTAGGGAGAACATGGGTTATTAGGAAGGAAGAACATGGATTATTTGGAAACCATGGATTATTAGAACATAGATTCTTAGGGAGAACATGGATTCTTAGGGACTAAGATTAGGAGAACATGGATTATTGGGAGAACATGTATTATTTATTGGGGTAAACAAGAATTATTAAGTAGAACAGAGTCCTCTGCTTGTTGGTGAGATCATGACTTGAGACTACTGATGTATGCAATACGGACGAATGCATCATATACCTACCAACTATCTAGGGGATTATTTTAAAATATCAGTTCTTCGCATACAAGAGTTCCCACAGATGACAAAACGACTACTAGGTTCCCAGAGGAACAACAGGTGTCACACAATTAGCTCACATACATGTCACAAAGTTAACAACCACAATATATCTGGCAAAGGTCATATGACCTATCCTAGATAAATATAACTAGTGTCTGTGGTAAGAAGGTAACAAAAATATCGTATTGTCTTGGAACCAGAAATGCATAGCCAGTTTTTGTTTTTTTCAAGTTATTGAATGAGCGAGTGTGTAAAAAGCTGCTCTTCTTCTTGTGCTTATTTTTTCTGTGTTTGCCCTCTAAAGTGGGGTTTTATTTTGTGCTTTGGATTACAGATAGGCTGTGATATCTGTGCCTTTCAAGCCAGCACATCTGATTTCCACAAAACTATAATTTTTCGCTTCTTACAAAATGTTTGTCAGGGTAGTGAGTCTATTTTGTTTTTCCTCCAATCAAAAACTAGGTTCTGGAACCCATACAAAGGAATGTGAAGTTTAATATTTCTAGTTGTCAAATACACAAAATGACAAGCTTTTTACCGTGATAACAGTTCGACAGTAAGGATAAGCATTCCAGGCTTTCTCGTGGATTTCCAGAGATCCTTTGGGAGCTAATATTCTCACAAACCCGGGAACCTTGCTGAAATATACAATTTATTATCATCATCATCATGTGCCATGCTGACAAGCACAGGTGATCACAGTCAGTTTACACAATCACCAGAGTGTCAGGTGAGGTGTTGCTGGTGTTAGAGGTGTTGCTGGTGTTAGAGGTGTTGGTGGTGTTAGAGGTGTTGGAGGTTTTGCTGGTGTTAGAGGTGTTGCTGGTGTTAGAGGTGTTCCTGGTGTTAGAGGTGTTGCTGGTGTCAGAGGTGTTGCTGGTGTTAGAGGTGTTGCTGGTGTCAGAGGTGTTAGAGGTGCTGCTGATGTTAGAGGTGTTGATGGTGTTAGAGGTGTTGCTGGTGTTCCTGGTGTTAGAGGTGTTGGTGGTGTTAGAGGTGTTGCGAATGGTACTGCCTATTTTTTTTCTGTTTCTTTTTAGTGTTTATCAGGTGTTAACTCGCGGAAAGTTTTGGTTGTTCTTTCGTCTGGTTCCAGAACTTGAATTTTTTATGCATATCCATTTTACAGATCTGCTTTTTTGCATTCAGACTTTTTTCTATAATTCTCAGGCAGATGTCTGCTGACCTCAGAGGTTCAAATCCCTAATCAGTGGCCTCTGAGGACATGTCTGACAGGGAGGCTGTGAGTCTATTACACCCCCCCCCCCCCCCACTTTTCCAAAATGAGGTACTCCCTATAAAATGAGGAATAAGGCAACTCTAACCTTCAAACCCACCCACAATGGACAGCAGGTTACATCGTAATTATGTGCTAATTTGGTCTGATTTGATTCAAGAACCGACATCACAGCACTTAGGGCATTCCCATAAGTGCTCCGTCCCTATCTTCAGAAGCCAGTAAAGAGTTCTGATACTAATGGAGCCAGTAGCATTCTGATTAAATGTCCATCTTGCCTTTCCTCTGAGCCGCGAGCATCTGCCAGAACCTTTCGTCACCCCCAACTGCATCAATCTCACCACACTGTGGTGATCAATCTGCTCCTCCGAACTGTTCAAGCTCTCCCACAAGGCACTATTCACGTCTGCCTTATCATGCATCAGTATTCCACCAAGCTGTGCAGAGCCAGCCAGTCTGTCCGCCTATTAATTTCCCAATACACCAGCATGCCCAGGTGTAAAATCCAGACAATACTCCTCACCCGTGTGTTCCGCAGCGAGGCATGCCACTCTGCAGGAAGCATGCCTGTCCATTCTTAAGCTGGATGTTGTGGTATCATATGCTAGGCTCTCCAACAAACGTCGACATTAACTTTTGCTAAGAAACCCCAAGCACTTCTTTTGCCTCTTGACACTGAACCGCCTGTGTAAATGATCAAATCTTCTGAGCGAGCATTATCTTGAATTAATTGCTGACTTTACACCTCTGTGGCACCTGCTGGCCAGTCTCTGCATTCCTGGCTCAGTGTGATTATGACCCTACACAAGTTTGACTGTTCAGGTGGCACTTTGACCCTCTCCTCTCCTCGCCTAATGTTCTCAAGGATGCAAACCTGTCTGATTGTGTCTTCTGCCTGAGCCATCCATGACTTACCCTAAGATATGACTTCACCTGCAGCACCTTGTGCCTACCTGCAACAGTCGGTAAACCAAGGATGTATCGCATACACACCACTGGGGTGTCTCTGGTGCAACCCAGAATGACCTGTATTGTTGCGTTCTGTATGAGCTCTAGTTTGTCCATCTGGCTCTTTGAAATGGTAAGCATTCCCAGGCCATAATCAACCACTGACAGAATCAGGTGCTGATATAGTGTGGAAAGCATTATGTGCTCTATGTCAATTGCGGCCATAGTCTTAAGTGCACCAAGTCCTTTTTGGCATCTTGTCACAACACTCTCTGCATGGTCCTTGAAGGACAGGCTCCTGTCAAATGTAATTCCCAGATACTTCAGTTTGCTCTCTTTGTTGATGTTTCTACTATCTATCGTGCGACTTGGGACATTAGCATTAACGATTTTGTTGTCCAGAGAACACCACAAAACAGACCCCTTTTCCGGGTGGACGACAGCCCTCATTTCTGTACACCACTCAGTCACTTTGTCTACTGTCGCTTGCAGCTCTCGGGCTGTTTGTTCCCTCTTCCCCCTGCCTATATGCAAGTATATAATCCGCAAAAGTCAGCATCCTTCCAACTCCTAGTGCTTCTAGGGTTGCAACCTTGCTCGTATACACGTTAAAAGAGCACAGGCGAGATAGCGGATCCCTGTGGCAGTCCTAGGGCCAAAGGGTATGGTTCTGAGATCCATGAGCCAAGTCGAAGAGCAACCCAACGTGAATACAGGACAGCTGCAATCCAATTCACCATCCATGGACTGACCTCGTTCTCCTTCAGTGCAGTCATCAAGATGTCATATCCTTCTCTGTTATAAGCATCCTCGAGATCCAGTCCTACCGCCATAGTTTCCTGTCTGTTCTGGAACCCTTCATAGACGTCAAAAGCAAAAGTGGCCGCATTTGCCCACGTGTCCTTTCCTGGCCTGTAGCTTCCCAGACCTCTTGGGAGAAGCTTTCCCCTTTCCAAAAATTCTTGCAGCTTTACAGCAACTATCTTCTCCAAGACCTTCCCAAATGTGTTTTGTAAGGTGATGATTCTAAAGCCACTGAGTTTAGAATGATCTTTAAAAGGTTTTGGTAGTGGGATTAGATAGCTGTGCACCCAGTCCTGCGGTACTTTTGCTGTCTTAATAACTATCGGCTGCCCTGATATAACTGTACCATACAGCTGAATGGGATTTCTGGGAACTGCTCCTTCTGAATTCATTATTAAACAGTTTCTGAGTCATGTCTATATGAGTCATGTCTATATGAGTCATGTCTATATGAGTCATGTCTATATGAGTCATGTCTATATGAGTCATGTCTATATGAGTCATGTCTATATGAGTCATCTGGTGTCAATCTTTCAAAATGCAATCACAGAGGGGGCAAATTATTTTTTTTTAAACCTCTAAGTAACTAACTAACTATCCTTAAGGGCAAGCTTGGTCAGACTGAGTACCTGTGTAACAAAACCAGTGTAGCATGAAAAATGGCAAGAGTTGTGTGGCAACAGTTGTGTGGCAACAATTGTGTGGCAACAGTTGTGTGGCAACAGTTGTGTGGCAAAAGTTGTGTGGCAACAGTTGTCTGGCAACAGTTGTGTGGCAAGAATTGGTGGATTCAACCCAAGAGTAGCCAACACAAAGTTGCAGTTTTTGGTCTCTGGTTTTCTATGGTAGGTAGTGCTACGGTCAACAACCACAATGGTCACTTTCAAGAAGGAAAGTCATGCCAAACCAACTTCTTCAAAGATGCCTAAAATATTATGATTCAACATAACAAGCTCTTCTTTCTTCTTCTTCATGTTCCCTGGCTGTAAACTCTAGTGGAAAGTCCTGGCTGTAAACTCTGGTGGAAAGTCCTGGCTGTAAACTCTGGTGGAAAGTCCTGGCTGTAAACTCTGGTGGAAAGTCCTGGCTGCTCATCCACTTCTGGACATCAGTATTGTTCCAAAACTCCAGTTCTGTGTGCAGATCCATTTTACAGATATGGTTAATTTGTATGTAGAGTGTTGGTCCCTGATCTCGTAGGCAGATACACTCTGCTTTAAAGAAACAGCCTAATTAGTCAACTTTTACAGCATGTTTGTTAGGAGGTAGTGGGTCTGTGTTTCCCGCCCCGGAAAATGTACGGCAAAACAGAGCATTTAACTTCAGTCAATACAGAGTGTATTTACAACAACAACAAAATTACCACACTATTAACGATGAAGAACCATCCGTTGAGAAAATGACCATAATTGTTTTCTTCTTTTTCTCCACGTTCACAGGCTGTGAACTCTGGCAGAAACTTCTGGGTGTTCATTCAACTCTGCACTTCAGTCTTTTTCCAGAACTTGAGTGTTGCGTGCACATCCATTTCACAGTTTTGGTTTATCTTTTTAGCAGACTTTTGATTCCTTGCCTCTTAGGCAGATGTACTCTGACTTCAAAGACAGCCCTAAATTAGTTGACTCCTAGGACATGCTTGCTGGGGAGGCAGTGGGTCTATACTTGTTTTCTCCACATGGTGCCCAGAACCTACATGGTGAGTTTTATCATCTGATTATAAACTTGTTACTCACTGCATACACCAAGCAGCAAATACTACATAGATTTTACTGTTTGCTGTTTGCAAAAACAATGTATTATCTGTATACTTATACTGTTAGCCAATCTTTAAAGACAGACGTGTGTCTGTATGTGTGCTCAGGTGTCTTAAAAATATGTCTGCTCATATTCTGAGATTAACTGTAATACAGCATCACAGGTTCGACATAACATTTCAGTAGTCTCTCTCTCCGTCCAGGATTTTTAAAAAAGAAATAAAGTGCAAAAAAGGGAGGTAACTCACGAGGATAAGTGGTAAATCTTGTGTGTGTACTGTCCATGTGTGAAGTCGATGCCATTGGCTCGCAATTTGGGACTCGGTGCATTGTTTGTCTCATCAAAAGGTTCATTGACTTTCACCTCCACACCTTCCCCGCCCCCTGTTTCATTCTTGCTGGCCTGAGCAACCGACCACAGCTGTCCTATATGGTACTTGAAATACAAGGAAATGTGTTAGCAAACACAAATACACTTTTGATAAGGACCAATATATACCAGGAAATGTTAGTTCCCCATGTGGGTTCTGAGGTGAGAAAAAGAACAGACTCACTGTGCCTGTAACAAGCATGTTGCAAAAGTCTAAAGAAGGTGTGTTGCCTTCAAAGTCAGATTGCATCTGCCTGAGAGGAGAGGAACCAACAGTCTGCATACAGGTAAGCCTGATCTGTAAAATCAATGTGCAAACAAAACTCAAGTTCTGAAACAAGACTAAAGTCCAGAAGTGCATGAACAAGCAGTACTTTCTGCCGGAGTTAACAGCCGGTGAACATGAACAAGAAGAAGAAGACATTGGTTAGTGCACACTGATACACTTGTGGTAAGGAAACATAAATCAGATAAAGCCTACCTTTTCATCCGTGTAAATATCTGCCAGCCTATTTATCTGTGTATCTACCCACCAATTGACCTGACAGACTGAATTTCTATTTATTTATCTATGTACCTACCAATTAACTGGTCTGAATGCTTGAATATTGATTCATCTGAAAATCTAACAGCCGTTATGTCTGTGTACCTACATGACCAATAAATCTCATCCATCTAAATATCTAACAGCCTATGTGTTCATGTACGTACATGACCAATCAATCTTATCCATCTAAATATCTAACAGCCTATGTGTTTATGTACGTACATGACCAATCAATCTCATCCATCTAAATATCTAACAGCCTATGTGTTTATGTACGTACATGACCAATCAATCTTATCCATCTAAATATCTAACAGCTTATGTCTGTTTACGTACATGACCAATCAGTTTATCAGACTCATTTTCTGTCTATCTTATCCATCTATCCCTAATTGGTAAATACATTATTACAAAAGAATGCCTAAATATACAAAACAGCAACAAACTAGCATACAGGAAGTTAGCCCCCTTTGGTTAGTTTTCTTAGGTTAAGCCAGTGTTTTGGGAAATGAACAGGCAAATATACTGGCTGGATTTTGCCCACTTGATGGTGAACTGATGTGTGACAAGCTAGATGTTGTAAGGGCCCTCTGGGAATGAGTGAACAGTGCGGAGGCACAATCACATCATTAAGGTTTCATATGCAATGGATACCATCCCAGTGTGAAGTTCCTGGAAATGAAAGAGCTGATAAACCAGCTAAAGAAGGTGCAAATGAACAACAATCTGACGTACCAGTTTCTTATCAACAAAAGAAGAGAATAATAATATCAATCAGAAAGCCACCAAAACTGGCAAAAGACGATTACTATTTTATGGAGAGACTAGAGCAAGTTATTATTCTACGCCTTAGAACAGGGCACAATCAACTTCGCAGCCACATGTACACAAAATTTCAAATCAGCGAATCAGCCATGGGCACATGTGGATTGGCACCTGAGACAACAGATCATGTCTTTCAAGACTGTCCCAAATACAACATATCAAGGCAAAACTTATGGCCAAGAGAAACATTGGTGCATGTCAAACTTTACAGGTGCCTGCATGAATGACAAAAGACAGTGAAGTTCATACTAGAGACAACATTGCCGATATAGGTAATCTATTTCAAGCAAACGAAAGAAGAAAAAAAAAAGAAGAAGAAGAATCAGGGTTTCAGGAGAATGGTGCAGCATGAAGAGGGATCTGGCCAACACTCGATAATCAAGGAAAAGGTGAGAAGGATGTACAATTAGACTGGTATAGGTGCCATCGGAATAGGGGAAAAACATAACTCATGATGTCAACATTTTTTGTATTTTTTGGTCCGTAAATGTAATTGTTATTTTTTTATTTGTGTAATATGTCATTTTCTTTCCCAGGATTTTTGAAGGAATTCCCCCAAAAAATGAGTCACTAGCTTGTTTTCTTCTCGGTCATGGGATCAAGGGATTCAAGACAAACTGACAACGTTGAAGCTGTGGGGATCGACTTCGCCACCTGGGCTATCCCATATGGCTTGATATCTTTTCACAGACAAGTTACCTGCCTGGCCAGGGGGCTAGGGATCTCCAGAAACAGGTTAACTGCCTGGCCAGGGGGCTAGGGATCTCCAGAAACTGCACTCAGGAACGGAATCTGCTTCTTCTTCTTTGCATTCACTGGATGTAAACTCTGATGGAAAGTTCTGGTTTTTCATCTACTTGTGGACTTTAGCCCTGTTCCAGAACTTGAGTTTCGCATGTCCATCAATGTAACAGATCTGGCTTATTTGTATGCAGACTGTTGGTTCCTCGCCTCTCAGGCTAATGAACTCTGACTTCAAAGGAAACCAACCTAACGAGCCGACTTTTACAACATGCTTGTTAAAGGTACAGTCCCCCCCCCCCCTCCCCCCCATCCCTGGAAAGTGGGACCTGGAACAAACACAGGGAACTGAACTGAATGATGGGACCTGGAACAAACACAAGGAACTGAACTGAATGATGGGACCTGGAACAAACACAGGGAACTGAACTGAATGATGAGACCTGGAACAAACACAGGAAACTGAACTGAATGATGGGACCTGGAACAAACACAGGGAACTGAACTGAATGATGGGACCTGGAACAAACACAGGGAACTGAACTCAATGATGGGACCTGGAACAAACACAGGGAACTGAACTGAATGATGGGACCTGGAACAAACACAGGGAACTGAACTGAATGATGGGACCTGGAACAAACACAGGGAACTGAACTGAATGATGGGACCTGGAACAAACACAGGGAACTGAACTGAATGATGGGACGTGGAACAAACACAGGGAACTGAACTCAATGATGGGACCTGGAACAAACACAGGGAACTGAACTGAATGATGGGACCTGGAACAAACACAGGGAACTGAACTGAATGATGGGACCTGGAACAAACACAGGGAACTGAACTGAATGATGGGACCTGGAACAAACACAGGGAACTGAACTGAATGATGGGAACCATGAAGACAGCCCATGATGTTCACAGCACAAGACTACTGGCATGCATAACCACTTCACCAAGGAGACGCCCACAAACTGACAAGAAGCAAGAAAAACCACCTACCTCATCTACTGACATCGGCAGAACAACACGACTGGGGACAAGAACAACACATCAGAATCAATTTATTTTGACAAGAACATTGTCTTTGCACTTTATTTTTCTTCTTCTTCTTCTACTTTAGGCATCACAGCTTAATAGATCTTCAATGTACACACATAGGTGTGCTATCTCCAACTGAAGTTGAATTGAATAAAACTATTTCTCAAAAGATGCAAAATGGGCACGCACACCCGTCTCACATTCGGTCCTTCCAGATACCTTCACACAGAGGTTGTATTTTTATCTACAAAGCATGTTATTTTCATATAGCAAGTTACAGTATGAGGGCAGGACATAAAAATCCAAAAGCATGGACACAGATATAATTCTTGTGCTTTCTTTTTCTACCTTTCATCCCCCAATGGAGCATAGGCCCTCAATCAATTCCTGCTATGCCCTGTGCAGACTTGTTCTTCTTCTTCTTCTTCTTGTTCACCGGCTGTGAACTCCGGCGGTAAGTCACGGTTGTTCGTCCAAAATGGACTTTTGGCTTTTACCTTGACCTGAGTTTTGCGTGTACATCCGTTTTACTGGCTTATTTGTTTGCAGTACTCGTTCCCCGCCTCTCAGGCAGATGTACTCCGACTTTGGAGGAAGACGTCAAGCCTATTTCTAGGTTGACTGTGGCCATTGTTTTGTGTGGGTCGAGATGTTGCCTTATTTGTGTGGTGTCCTCTTTGACTTTTAACAAGTGTGGCCCCCGGCATGTCGTCCTTAAGGCAGCTCTATGTAGAGTTTTCAGCCCTCAAGGGAAGGCAGGGGCAGATCATGGGCATTCCCCGCCATCCAAGGAGGCTTCCATAAATGCAGAGCCGACACATGATGCTCTGGTTCTGGGCTCACCCAAGGAATCGTCACGTCCTGCCCATGACTGCTTAACCTCACAACCGTGTATTGAGCTTCCCGCGCTACAAGGCTGCGCTCTCCGGAGATCAGCGGGGAGCAGCCCGCAGGTCTAGGACGTTTGTGGCCACACAAATAGGTACATTCTTTTCATCTTACGTTAGACACCTTTAACGTTGTTTCAGCTGTGCCCTTAGCACGAGATGTACGTAGGTGGGATCTTGCTGCGAGAAGTCGCCCACAAGAGATGTTACTCGTCTTGGCTGCGGGTAAATCTCTCGATATGACTACTGGCAGGATCAACCAGATATCTGTCGGACAGAATTGGACGTTTTCACAAGCACACGCGGGCCGGGAGAACATCGTTCTCCCCGCAAAACCCGGTGATGCATGCGACACCACTTGGACGCCTGCCGACGAGCCGCGCCGGCAGGACTGACCGAAAAAAAGCTATGCCAGCTTACCGAATGCTGGCCCGCAACTCGTCGAGAGAGAGCGGGCCTTTAGCGAGACCTTCGTCGGAACCACCGTAACGGACACTTTCGTTCGTTCACACCGCGACCGTGGCAGCGAACTGCGGCACACACACAGAATATCGGCACCTTGTCCCTCTCTACATCCGAAGCCGGCTGGGAGGTGCCCGCTAACGGGATGCACCACGCGCAGCCAAAAGGGACAGCGAGCGCTGGAACCGGGACTGCTCTGTGACCGAAGGCAGCCCCCACCAGACTTGTTCATGGCTGACTGCTTTTGGCAGAATTGATTTTCTACAGGCAGAAGTGGCCAGTCTCACATAAACTCTCTGATGTCACTTCAAAGAAATGAATCCACTAAGCTGTTTTTAAGAGTCTTAGCAACCTCTCCTGTGTTACTAGACTTGATAGGAGTTGTCAGGAACTGAATCCTGTTGCTGTCAATGTCGAGGTCCAAGCGTTCATCAGAGACAATTCAGGTGAGGCGGATGTGCTGATCTACACAGACAGGTCCATTGTAGGAGGATACAAGAGTGTATAGGCAATCACAGCTGCCTCTGGAGGTAGAACAGTCCAGGAAGCTAGCAGTGCCTTCTCTATGACTACTAGCAGCATCGTGATGGAGGTGATGTGGTGACCCAAGATTTCATGTGGCTGGAATCCCAGTATATACTCGTGTGGCTGGAATCCCAGTATATACTCGTGTGGCTGGAATCCCAGTATATACTCATGTGGTTCTGCCTTAGGTGCAGATTAAATTGTTAATGCCTTTATAGAGAAAAATAATAATCGAGAGAATTCTGGGAGCAGGACGTCCACATTACTGCTAAGAATGCGAGTACTGGGAATAAAGACTGGTACAGCCAGGTATGAGAGACACATGGGGCGTAAGAGAAGTCTCGTTAATCAGCATAGGACTGGCATTATTAACTGCAGGAAGAGGAAAGAATTATGAGGAACAAATCAAATAAATGAACAAGTAAGAACGTTAAATATAATAATAAGAGTAATACTAAAATGGAAGTAATGATTCCAGTGCTATTTGAAATAACAGTAACATCTAAGGTAGTAATAAAAATAGTAGAAGAATAAAATTACTAACAATAAATAAATAACAGATAACATAAAACTAAAACAGAAGTCAGGCCAATAATATTGTTTAGGCGAAGGGTATGTGTCTAACAAATTAGTGTTAAATTCCAGTGGTACTATACTGTGTGTTGTCCATCAACACACAGGTGGTTCTATACTATGATTCCCTTATCAGTCCAGTTAACACAGCAAAGATTATGTGAATGTTAACAAAGTTTAACTATCAGGCCCAATGTATTGGCTCTGACAGGTAACTGGCATGGTAATGCTGGGTAAAGCACAGTAAAGTAACTCTGTCAGAGTAAGGTTGGGTGAGGCACAGTAAAGTAACTATCAGAGTAAGGCTGGGTGAGGCACAGTAAAGTAACTCTGTCAGAGTAAGGTTGGGTTAGGCACAGTAAAAGAAAATCACGGCGGCAACACGACCGCATCTCAGTCAGTCTCTGGTATGTACCACTCATTTATTACACAGTTTTAACACAGTAGCAGTTGTCTGGAATCAGTAGACTAGTACCTATACTCCTATAGTACTAATAATATAATAAACCATTCCACTCATACAACTGACACTCTATCTCTCGTTGTGCTATTCTTATTTTAACCAAGGACAGTAAAGTAAAGATTACGAAAGAGAAGCCGTTCTTACAATTCTTTGAGCGAATGGCTGAATTCTTTGATCGAATGGTTCTGCATTTTGCTTCCTTATCAACCGCGGCAATGTTCCCAGATCGGCAGACATGGAATGAAATTGTCGAAATGACGTCATTAAGTTGTGTGTATCTCTACACAACATTTCGCAATTATTCTGCATTTTGTTTTATACATTTTATTTACACTAGACTGTGAAGATCCTTTTCGTCTTCTTCTTCTTCTTCTTCTTCTTCTTCTTCTTCTTCTTCTTCTTCTTCTTCTTCTTCTTCTTCTTTTTCTTCTTCTTCTTCTTCTTCTTCTTCTTCTTCTTCTTCTTCTTCTTCTTCTTCTTCTTCTTCTTCTTCTTACTTTTGCTAATTTTTTTGCAGCCAGAAAGAGGTGTGAAGACATATGTGATGAGCAGTTGTGGTGATAGAACGCACCCCTGTCCCACTCCAGATCTAATTTAGAACCTTTCTGACATTCCTGTATTTGTTCTAACTGCGCAATGACTGTTCACATACAAACTCTTGCACAGTTTAATAAGATGTTCATTTACTCCGTAATCCTGTAGTACTTTCCATAATTTATTCCTATTAACTTGATCGAAAGCTTTCTCTTAATCGACGAATGCGAGATTTAATTCTTTAACGAATTCTACCGTCCTTTCCACTAATTGTCTCAGTGTGAATATTGCATCAGTACAACTTCTGTTCTTCCGAAATCCCTTATATCCAGTTTCGTCCTTTGTAGGATAAAATTTTTTGTTTTTTGAAGCCCCACCCTGGCTTTTGCCAGGGGCCGCAAAATAGGCAGGCCATAAATATGACAAATTGTCTGAACGCGGTTTCTGGGACCTCTCCACGGCGATCCTCATCCACATGGTGGCACTTTGTGTCATCGGGTGTTTATCGCTTGTGTGATGTCCTAGTGGGGTAGAGAGTCAGTCAGTCCGAAATCCCATTTCTCCTTCACTAAGTTGTGGTGGTTCAATGATAGGACGTAGCCTTTTTTCAAGGACCCTACCAAATATTTCACAGTGTGGCTCAATAACGAAACTCGTCAATACTTCTCACAGTCTCTCTTGCTTTCTTCTTCCATATGGGTACTATTATTGCGTTTCTGCAGTCCTCCCGTGTCTCTTGTGTTGTCCAGACTATGTTGAACAGTATGCGCATCCATTTCACGTCCAACTCTCCCGTTGCTTTGAGTAGTAGTTCAGCAGGTATATCGTCAAGGCCTGGTGCTTTGTCAGAAGGTGCCTCTTTTACAGCTTGTCTTATTTCTGCAAGTGTTATTCTTGGTTCTAATTGTTCGTCTATGTAGCTGTTGTTTTCTTGTGTTGTGGATTGCTCCTCTGATTGCGAGTTAAGTAGATCGTTGAAATGTTGACGCCATCTCTCTGAGACCTTTTGTGGTTTTTTAAGAGGACTCCGGTGTTGTCATTTATAATTTCTGTTGGGTCATATTTGTCGTTATTACCTCTCATAACTATCATTTGCTCATAAAAGTTTTTCGTCGTACATTTTTAGGTCATCGTTGAACATGTCGTTGTATTTCTGCCACAATGTTTGTTTGGCGTCTCTGACATCTCTGGCTTTCGTTCTTGCTGTTCTGTATTATTCAAGATCATCTTGATTGTAACTTCTCGCCCACGCCTGGTATCTACATTTCCTTTCCCTCACTTCTTCGTTCCACCAGGGTGTTATCAATGGTCGTGTACTTCTCTTCTTTACCATTCTGCATGTTTCTCTTGTTTCTAAAATTGATCTTTTAAACATTTCGCCGCGTTGAGCTACTTCGGACTCATGCTTGAGTTATAAGTAGAACGGAGCACTTATGGGTTATTACCCTTGTGCCTTGATGTTGATCCGTTGTTTGAACTTCAAGCTTCAAACCATTCCCCCTCTACTGATATTGTTCAGTTCGTAAGGATACAAATTGCATAAATGCCTTAAAGAAATGTATGTGTCTATGTATCAGCGTGTGTGTGTGTGTGTCGGCATGTGTGTCTGTGCGCATGTCTGTAATTTCGTATGAAAGCATAACTTCAGAGGTCCCGGGTAGTTAGCGTCCTTTGGATATTTACTCTAGGTATGCTGATGTGTTGGGAAATGAGCAGGCAGATAGACTGGTCGACTCTGCAAGTCCTGGTGGTGAATTGATGTATCTTGTTCTTCTTCACTTCCTCTTTTACCGCTGTGGGTGTCGAGGGAGATATAAGGTTCTGTTTCTAGCTCTTCTGGCTGCCTCGACCATAGGCACATCGTGCTGTTGTAGAGTTTCTCTGATGTTATCCTTCCATCTTGTTCTTGGTCTACCCCGTATTGATGTATGACAAGCTAGATATTGTGAGTGAACAGTATGGAGGCACATATAGATCATTATGGTCTGGGGAGAATGGCGCAATGTGGAGTTACTCAAGGAAAAGGGCGAGACAGATATACAGTCAGACGCTTGCTGCTGAAAATGGAGATGAAGCACTTATGGGAGTGTCCCGAGTGCTGTGATGTCGATTCGTTATTCAACATTCAACATTTGGTCTATGGTATTTTGAGAATCTTTCTATAGTATTTCAGCTCAAAAGACCCTATTTTACTTCTTAAGGACGTATGTTGCTACACGCAAGATAGTCCACAAACTCACATCTGTATTTTAACTTAGATTTCTTTGCTGGTGCTTATCCACAGAGTTTAATGTTATTTAATCTTTGTATTGCTGCAGCCATCCTCCTTTTGACTTTTGTTGAACATTCTCCATTGCTGTTTATTTTGCAGCCTAGATATTCAAAGTTCATGATACTTTCAATGTCTTCATCCTTTGTTATTTTTGGGCGACAGGTATTTTTGTCTGTGGATATTCTTTTTTTTTTTTTTTGTCTTCTTTAAATTCAAGATCAAGTTGTGATCTTCACTGTGTTGACAAGCAAGATTAAATATTATATACCCTGTACACTGTTTGTAAGGAGAACTGTGTCATTTGCACACAGAAGCTCCAGAACAGGGTAGCCTTCAAACTGTGAGCAGATCATAACTGTCAAAAGTATGGTCATGTTTGACATATATCATTTTGTTTTCTGCATATATATTGAATGTTGTACTATAGAGAAAGAACAAAATGTCTGTTTATGTTTTCTTTAAATCGAGTATTTTATTTGGCATAAACCAATTTGCCCAATAAAAGACTGGCCACATAAGATCAGATATAACACACACAATAATGCAATGTTTAAACGTTCATCTGCATATTTCACAAACATGTACAGGTGTTTGGTTTGATTTGATTTGATTCAAGAACCGACATCACAACACTCGGGGCACTCCCATAAGCGCTCCGTCCCCATCTTCATGTACAGGTGTGATATTAGTTACCTCTAAAAATAATCAACAAAATCCCTAATAAAAATATGTTGAACAATTTTTATAATTATTTTGAACAAGGTTGCTGCCCAACTACGTACTGTACTCCAGGGGGTGCCATCCCACTGTGGTATACCAGGAAATGAAACGGATCATACAATTGTTGAGAAAGGGGTACAATGTGAACACAAAGATAATGCAGAAACATACTATGAGAAGAGAAGAGCCATCCAGTCTATCAGAAGTTACAGAATCTACCATTTATTTGACCAGCATGGGCAGGTCATTATCCTACATATCAGGACAGGATATAACCAACTTAAAAAGTATATGCACAAGCTTTGTCTAAGTAGTTCACCACTATGCCTGTGTGGGCAGACTACAGAACACGTCCTGCAAGAATGTCCCTTGTACAGCCTATTAAAAAAGGAATACTGGCTCAGTGAGTCAACAATGTACTTAGAGTTGCATGGAGCTAAATAGGAACTCATAAAAACAGTTGTTTATCACAAGAACTTGCCTGTCTGTGTAAATCAAAAAGCGAACAGTTGGCCACAAATGAGTTTTGACTCTGAAAAACATGGTTCTTGTCTCTCAAAAGTTTTAATCGTCCTGCTGCTGATTGTTTGGCTCTTTTGACTAATGAGTTTTGTCAACCAATGGCCTATACCATACCCTGAAAATAATGATTTAGAATAACAGGTCCGCAGTAACAAGGTCAAGATTTTAATACAAACATAATAAAGCCTCCAAAAATATCAGTACACACATTTTAAAATGCATTATCTGATATACTACTAGACACTATATCTTTGTGTGTGTGTGTATGTATATTTATATATATCCCAGTGGCTGAACAGAATATCTCTTTCCAAAAAACAAGATGGCAATGGGTGTTAGGACAATGAAGGATAAATTGATAGAGAGGCCTAAAGACAATCAAGGAATAATCTAAAACACAGGAACGTAACACATTCACTCCCACCAGGTGCACACACCCACACATTCACTCACACAAGGTGCACATGCCCACACATTCACTCCCACAAGGTGCACACACCCACACATTCACTCACACAAGGTGCACATGCTCAGACATTCACTCCCACCAGGTGCACACACCCACACATTCACTCACACAAGGTGCACATGCTCAGACATTCACTCCCACCAGGTGCACACACCCACACATTCACTCACACAAGGTGCACATGCCCACACATTCACTCCCACAAGGTGCACACACCCACACATTCACTCACACAAGGTGCACATGCTCAGACATTCACTCCCACCAGGTGCACACACCCACACATTCACTCACACAAGGTGCACATGCTCAGACATTCACTCCCACCAGGTGCACAACCCACACATTCACTCACAAAAGGTGCACATGCCCACACATTCACTCACACAAGGTGCACATGCCCACACATTCACTCACACAAGGTGCACATGCCCACACATTCACTTACACAAGGTGCACATGCCCACACATTCACTCACACAAGGTGCACACACCCACACATTCACTCACACAAGGTGCACATGCCCACACATTCACTTACACAAGGTGCACATGCCCACACATTCACTCACACAAGGTGCACATGCCCACACATTCACTTACACAAGGTGCACATGCCCACACATTCACTCACACAAGGTGCACATGCCTACACATTCACTCACACAAGATGCACATGCCCACACATTCACTCACACAAGGTGCACATGCCCACACATTCACTCACACAAGGTGCACATGCCCACACATTCACTCCAACAAGGTGCACATGCCCACACATTCACTTACACAAGGTGCACATGCCCACACATTCACTCCCACAAGGTGCACATGCCCACACATTCACTCACACTTGCAAACATGAACACAGAATAATACTTCAATACTGTGATGAAGTTGCAGATGTCTATCTATCCAGGCCTACTAACCACTCTGACACAAGTTGCAGATGTCTATCTATCCAGGCCTACTAACCACTCTGACACAAGTTACAGATGTCTATCTATCCAGGCCTACTAACCACTCTGACACAAGTTGCAGATGTCTATCTATCCAGGCCTACTAACCATTCGGACACAAGTTGCAGATGTCTATCTATCCAGGCCTACTAACCACTCTGACACAAGTTGCAGATGTCTATCTATCCAGGCCTACTAACCACTCTGAAACAAGGTGCACTCTCATTGGAAAGTCCTTCACCTTTATCACTGAGGCTCAAGCTTTAGAACCAGCTGACAATATTTCAACCACAAACTCTGGTCTGCTACCAGATATCTCTCCTTGTGCAGGTTATGTGCAACAAGCTGCCAGGTGGGCAGCTCTCACAAGTGATAAGTGCACTATATGTGCTACTAACTGCCAGGTGGTCAGCTTTCACAAGTGATAAGTGCGCTATATGTGCTACAAGCTCCCCGGTGGTCAGCTCTCATAAGTGATAAGTGCACTATATGTGCTACAAACTGCCAGGTGGTCAGCTTTCACAAGTGATAAGTGCACTATATGTGCTACAAACTGCCATGTGGTCAGATCTCACAAGTGATACGTGCACTATATGTGCTACAAGCTGCCGGGTGGTCAGCTTTCACAAGTGATAAGTGCACTATATGTGCTACAAACTGCCGTGTGGTCAGATCCCACAAGAGATAAGTGCACTATATGTGTTTTAAACTGCCGGGTGGTCAGCTTTCACAAGTGATAAGTGCACTATATGAGCTACATACTGCCGTATGGTCAGATCTCACAAGTGATAAGTGCACTATATGTGCTATAAGCTCCCCGGTGGTCAGATCTCACAAGTGATTAGTGCACGATTCGCATGAAAAACTATTCCTTCAACAATCCCATCAAAATGTAAAAAAAGTTGTATTTTAGGCTTACTTAATTTTTGACCAGGGTTATTTCGGCGGTTAGCCTGCGTGCTTACCACTCAGGTTTTTTCTCTAGATCCGGTCTTCAGTTATTAAACTTGTAAACTATCATCAGGTTAAACCTGTTAACTATCATCAGGTTAAACCTGTTAACTAGTTTGTTAACTAGCATCAGGTTAAACCTGTTAACTAGTTTGTTAACTAGCATCAGGTTAAACCTGTTAACTAGTTTGTTAACTATCATCAGGTTAAACCTGTTAACTAGTTTGTTAACTAGCATCAGGTTAAACCTGTTAACTAGTGTCAGGTTAAACTCTTAAATATACTTTAAAAAACTCCCAGTGTGGATTTCTGGTCCCCATTTTGAGGGGATAAGAACAAACCCACTGCCCCCAAACAATAATGTCATAAAAGGCATCTATTTAAGGTGTTTCCTTTAAAGTCAGAGTGCATCTGCCAGAAAGGCAACGAACTAACAGTCTGCACATAAGCCAGATCTGTAAAATGAATGTAAAAGCACAATGAATTCAGGAACAAGATAAAAGTCCAGAAGTGGACAAACAACCAGAACTTTACATCACAGTTTACAGCCTGTGAAGACTAAGAAGAAGAATTATAAAAACCACCTGCAACAGATCACCTTTAAAACACAACATGTCAATGATAACAAACATGCACAAAGTTCAGTTTGAAACCACAGGTTATAAATGTAAGAACACATCACTTTTAAAATGGATTACAGCTGACCAAGAAAAACATTCACACGTGGCGTTGGTGCCGTTCTCATCAGTTGTGGCTGCCTAACAAACAGTGGAAGACCTTTGCTACAGACATAGCTGCTCTTCAAATGGAAGAATCTGAGACAGGAATGGTGGACTGTGCTGCCACAGGCTAGCTGTTTATATGATTCATCAGATTAAAATATTCTCAAAGAAAGCTTTAATAATCATCATCAAGTGCCTTGTGGACTGGCGTGGGCGATCATGCCTCTCCATAATCTGCGATTTCCTGCAGCATGTATCAGTTCATGTGCTGAAACACCTCCATGCCATGCAACAAGACTGTCAATCGTCACAACATGTTCTATTTTCCCTCTTCTTATAACATGGCTGAAAAATGGTGACTGTCTTCTTCTGATGTCTGTGATAAGTTGTTTTCAGTCTTCTGCTCTCTTTCAAAGCTTTTTTTTTTTTTTACTGTCCAAGTTATTTTAAGCATTCTTCTGCTATAATAATAATAATAATTATTATTACTATCTCAGGATGGTGAAGGATTTGGATTCTTGCTTGCTTTTTTCCCCCTTTCTATGCCCATCTGTCTGCTTGCCTGTTTATCTATCTATCTATCTTAAGCAATCTGTCTTTGCCAGTCTGTCTGTCTAACCATTCTCATATAATACTGTGGTGTTGGGACACTAAGTTACAGCTGACCATTTCTGCTCATCAAATTCCTGACATCTGATCTGTTCAGATTTCAGGTTTATCTAAGCTACCAGATTTCAGGTTCATCCAAGCTACCAGATTTCAGGTTCATCCAAGCTACCAGATTTCAGGTTCATCCAAGCTACCAGATTTCAGACCCAGCTCTTTCTTGGCCATCCTCATTCCGTCTTCACTGTTGTCAGGTTTTAGAAAGGCTGGCAGACCTTACTGTCCTGATTATTTTATTTTATGTATTTTTACTGTTGAGATTTGCAGTAAATGGATTGTTTAGTTAAAAAGTGTTTCCAATGTACATAATATTAACAAAACAAGAGATAATTTAGACATAAAATATAATAATATATGTAAAATGTGCATGAGGCAAAAGTAAAGGACCCTTTTTCGCACCTCCAGGTGTATTGGGCATATAGGGCTAGACCTATATTTAATAGACCAATCAGCATTCAGAGGCTGATGTGATCAACATCCTGCTGGCTGCCTTTACTTCTCAGGGCTTTACCTGGTACTGGTTTAAGGCTGGGTCCACATGGGAGCCATTCAAGGCTGGGTCGACCTGGGAGCCACTCAAGGCTGGGTAGACCTGGGAGCCACTCAAGGCTGGGTAGACCTGGGAGCCACTCAAGGCTGGGTCAACCTGGGAGCCACTCAAGGCTGGGTCAACCTGGGAGCCACTAAAGGCTGGGTCAACCTGGGAGCCACTCAAGGCTGGGTCCACCTGGGAGCCACTCAAGGCTGGGTCAACCTGGGAGCCACTCAAGGCTGGGTAGACCTGGGAGCCACTCAAGGCTGGGTAGACCTGGGAGCCACTCAAGGCTGGGTCAACCTGGGAGCCACTCAAGGCTGGGTCCACCTGGGAGCCACTCAAGGCTGGGTCCACCTGGGAGCCACTCAAGGCTGGGTCCACCTGGGAGCCACTCAAGGCTGGGTAGACCCGGGAGCCACTCAAGGCTGGGTAGACCTGGGAGCCACTCAAGGCTGGGTAGACCTGGGAGCCACTCAAGGCTGGGTAGACCCGGGAGCCATTCAAGGCTGGGTCCACCTGGGAGCCACTCAAGGCTGGGTCCAGCTGGGAGCCACTTAAGGCTGGGTCCACCTGGGAGCCACTCAAGGCTGGGTCCATCTGGGAGCCACTTAAGGCTGGGTCCATCTGGGAGCCACTCAAGGCTGGGTCCATCTGGGAGCCACTCAAGGCTGGGTCCACCTGGGAGCCACTCAAGGCTGGGTCCACCTGGGAGCCACTCAAGGCTGGGTCCACCTGGGAGCCACTCAAGGCTGGGTCCACCTGGGAGCCACTCAAGGCTGGGTCCACCTGGGAGCCACTCAAGGCTGGGTCCACTTGGGAGCCACTCAAGACTGGGTCCACCTGGGAGCCACTCAAGGCTGGGTCCACCTGGGAGACAAAGTCATTTCTGAGAAAAAGTCGGACTCCCCCAGGACCTGACCCCACGACCCTCGGACCCGCAGGTCAGTGTTTAGCTGCTACACCACGGCGGCTCCATCAAGCACATGTTTTATGACTATAATATGTTAAAAATAAAAACATACTGAACATATGTAAACATTAAAGAGATTTTACCAAACCAAATTAATTCACATATAAAATATAATGCCATATGTAAAATGTACACGAAGAAATTGTTTGAATGAAATATAAACCATGTGTAAAACATTTGAAAAGAAAATGGAGATTAGAACAAATTAATTTACACATAAAATATAATGCCATACGTAAAATATACATAAGAAGCTTGAACGAAAAACTAATCAAGCCACCATAAACTGTAAAAAAGGGGTAGATTACCAAAACAAACAACAAATTAATTTAGCAATGTTAAAAAAAAAAAGTTATTAATGGCCAAAAGTGTAGTAATTTATATAATGTAAACACAATTAAATGTACTTTAGTAGCAAACATGACTGCTGTAGATAAAAGTAATGCAAACAAGGGAGCTAAATTGTATAATAACTTAAAAATGTAAATTCAAGGGAAGTAATTAATGAGAGGAGACAATCATAACTGTCACATGTATCAAAAATCAGCAGATCCTCTTGAGAACATGGCTCTGATCGCAGCCACAACAAAAACTCTCTCTTTCTCCATCCTTATGCTTTTATAGCTTATGCATCTTCAATGTTTTCTATCCACGTCCACAGAGGTCTGCCTCTGCATCATGTTCTGGGAACTGTCCCCTCTCTCCCTAATGTGTTCATGAGTCATCCCCTTGTGGGATGCATTTTTCTTTATTCTGAAGCCCCACCCTGGCTCTTGCCAGGGGCTGCAATATAGCCTGGCCATAAATAGGGTCTAATGGCTGAATGCGGTTTCCGGGACCTCTTCATGGTGATCATTCGCATGGTGGCACTTTGTGTCATTGGGTGTTTATCGCTTGTGTGATGTCCTGGTGGGGTGACATGTACTACTACTCTCTCTCCTCATCCTCTCCAGGTAACTCTGGCATTTAACGTGGCCAAAATATCTCAGCTTTTGGGTCCAGATTGAAATGATGAGTCACTTGTCCTCAATGCTGAAATCATGTAGTATGTGTCTGCATTTCTTGTCTTCTTGGCCCATTGTATTCTAAACAAATTAATTCCATGGCATTTCAGTTCAACAGCTCAGATTTGTTCTCCAGTGTCGGAGTAAGAGTCCTTGACTCACATCCATCAGTTGCCCCTGGATAGATCTCTGACACATCCATCTATTGCCCCTGGATAGATCTCTGACTCACATCCATTGCCCCTGGATAGATCCCTGACCCACATCCATCAGTTGCCCCTGGATAGATCCCTGACTCACATCTATCAGTTGCCACTGGATAGATCTATGATCTTTATTTCATTTGCAAGTACTGCAAGTTTGCAAGATTCTTCATGCTGTTAAGCGTGTGCGTGGTTAGAGTGAGTCTTATTCTGGCTCCTTTCATATATCATATGTACAATGTACATGACAAGGAAGCCACATAGGTGTTCAGTGTAGTTACCTGGATAACCAATAAAACAGAACACTGTCACTTCTTTTCCTTTTCCTTATCTTCCTCTCCTGCAGAAAGTTCTAGTTGTTTATCCACAAGTTCTAATTGTTTATCCACAACGGAACTTTAGTCTTATTCCAGTACTTCAGTTTTGCGTGGACATCTATTTTACAGATCTTGCTTATCTGTACAAAGACTCCTGGTTCCTTGCATCCAGGCACCCACTCCTCCACGATTTCCCTAATTAATCAACTTTTATGAATGCTTGTTAGGGAGGCAGTGGAACATTTCTTGTTTTCCCCCAACACACAAAAACCCAGAACCCACACAAAGAATAATATTCACCCTAGAAAGGGTAGCTGGTTCTGTGATTGAGGTTACAGCTGGTTCTGTGATTGAGGTTACAGCTGGTTCTGTGATTGAGGTTACAGCTGGTTCTGTGATTGAGGTTACAGCTGGTTCTGTGATTGAGGTTACAGCTGGTTCTGTGATTGAGGTTACAGCTGGTTCTGTGATTGAGGTTACAGCTGGTTCTGTGACTGAGGTTACAGCTGGTTCTGTGATTGAGGTTACAGCTGGTCTGTGATTGAGGTTACAGCTGGTTCTGTGATTGAGGTTACAGCTGGTTCTGTGATTGAGGTTACAGCTGGTTCTGTGATTGAGGTTACAGCTGGTTCTGTGATTGAGGTTACAGCTGGTTCTGTGATTGAGGTTACAGCTGGTTCTGTGATTGAGGTTACAGCTGGTTCTGTGATTGAGGTTACAGCTGGTTCTGTGACTGAGGTTACAGCTGGTTCTGTGACTGAGGTTACAGCTGGTCTGTGATTGAGGTTACAGCTGGTTCTGTGATTGAGGTTACAGCTGGTTCTGTGATTGAGGTTACAGCTGGTTCTGTGACTGAGGTTACAGCTGGTTCTGTGATTGAGGTTACAGCTGGTTCTGTGATTGAGGTTACAGCTGGTTCTGTGATTGAGGTTACAGCTGGTTCTGTGATTGAGGTTACAGCTGGTTCTGTGATTGAGGTTACAGCTGGTTCTGTGATTGAGGTTACAGCTGGTTCTGTGACTGAGGTTACAGCTGGTTCTGTGATTGAAGTTACAGCTGGTTCTGTGATTGAGGTTACAGCTGGTTCTGTGATTGAGGTTACAGCTGGTTCTGTGACTGAGGTTACAGCTGGTTCTGTGATTGAGGTTACAGCTGGTTCTGTGATTGAGGTTACAGCTGGTCTGTGAAATCCACACCTTTTCACCCAACCACATCTGATTTCAGCAAACTCCTAATCAGTAGCCTTTTATGACATGCTTGTTAGGTGACAGCAGGTCTATTATATCCCCCCCCCCCTTTTCCTCTCAAATGGGGCACTGGAACCCACACAGTGAGGGACATCACTTCATTTCCAATCATTTAGACTTGCCTAAGTTAACTAAGAGGAAAATACAACAACAAAAACAAAAAAAAGACCATTCTGGTAAAACTTTACAAGTGGGAGTTAGATAAAATGCAGTTTAAAATATGTCAATTGTTAATGCTTTTTTTTCCATAAAACAAAAAAAGTTAAAAAAATATATTGCTAGTAAAATGAAACAAAAACAAAAATTAACAATAAATTTAAAACATGACCATCTAACAACAACAAAAAACACTTCCTTTCGCTGAAGTAATGTTCAGTTACAGGCCTCTATCATTTGACTCAGTGGTTAGTCAAAGAGTGTCTTATTATTTCTTCTATGTAAACGAGCTCTTTCTACAGTTGAATCTGAGGTCATCAACAACAAAATTAAGATTAAGAGCATAAGAGTGATCAAAATTGATATTCTTTTTTTTTTCTTTACAACCTTGACTTTTTATATGGAGTTTGTGGCGATAACTCTCCCCAGGATCCTGTCTCATGTAAAGCCAATAATACCAATAGAGAAATATTTAAATATTTTGACACTCAACTAAACTTCAAGCTGTGATGCAAAACCATCTATCATCTTCTTCTACTTTCATGGTCTCTACTGCCTTAGCTCCCTTTCAACTTTCCGGGTGTCACAGCGTTATTTAATTTTCCTCTTCTCATGAGGTGCCCACATAATGCAGTTCTGTCGTCTTCCATCTTCTGATAAATGATTAACAAAGTAACAACTCTTTCTGTGCGTTAACTTCTTTTGAGACATTTCAATATGCTATTTTTTAAATCTGTTCACGCAATGTCATTATTTTTTTTCTAAAAAACCAAACCTCAAAAGCTTCAAAATAATTTCTCAACAATCAGCTAACTGCCCATGATTCACTTCTGTACATCACACACACAAAGTCCGACAATTAAGTAATGAGACTGATTTTATTATGGCCAAGACAAAAGTGAAATATATAAGGCAAAGCATGGAATCTAAAGAGACAACATTCACCTATGATCTGGCAACTTTTCATCACAGCTCGATAAGCAGACAAGCGGCCATTTTGTTGACCTAGTCAGAGATGCATTGTTACGTTATCAGCACGGAGCAAAAAGCTAACGTTAAATTCTTTTTAAAACTCAGAAAAAGTGCCATTGAAACAGTTGAATTCATTCAACAAGTTTATGGGGATAATTGTTTATATTTTGCACAAATTTTCAGGTGGTATTCACGATTCAAAAATGGTGTAGAAATGATTACTTATGCACCTAGACCTGGATGCCAAATTTCTGTTCGTAATGATGAACTCATTGCAAAAGTCAGAGAACGGATACAAAAAGATAATTGTTTTACTGTTAAGATGATGACAAATGAATCTGGTGATAACAGAGAGACCATTCATAAAATTTTAGTTTAAGATTTTGGCAAAAAAAGGTTGCTTGCCGGTTTGTACCACATTCGTTGTTTGATGACCAAAAACATCAGCGGGTTGAGTACCCAAGAGACATCATCAAAACAAGAATTTTTGGCCCAAAACAAGTGTGTGTTTCCAGCCTTCCACCCTATTTCCCAGGATAGTCTCCCTGTGATTATTTTCTATTGCCAAAATTGAACGATTTTTGATGAGACCCAAAGGGCCGTAACATCGACATTAAGGGTCATAACAACAGAAGAACTACAGAAGTCGTACCAGTTTTTGTTAGATCGTGCCACTTGCTGTATTAATGCACAAGAGGCTTACTTTGAATAAAATACAGGTTAGATCTTCAACTGTTGACTATTTTAATTTTTATGGAATAGTCTCATTATTTAATTGTCGGACCTTGTACAATTATAGATTTACTGAATGCAGCTGATACTTGAGAATGCATACTCTCAATCCTTGCTTTCTAAGACACATAGTAACTAACAAGAATGTTTTTCTTGGGTTAAATCCCCCCCCCCCCCCCCTCCCACGGGATTGCTGAGTGGAAGACTTACAACCAGTGACTCAAAGAACCAGTATCCGGTAAGTTAACCTGGTCAACAAATGCTCAATAAAGTTGATGGATATGTCGGCCGAAAGGCATAATCACAGCAAAGTATTTTACAGTCCACTCGTCTTTCTTGTTATCATTCAAGATTAAAGTTTAAAACTGGGGGTTATCTTATAAACAGAATGTGTTTAAAACATTTACTTCCTAATTTAGGGCTTTGGGGTGTTTTATAGATGGCAGTCACATTCAAATGAGTCAGGTCTGCTGGATGCACACACAACACTCAGGTTCTGGAACAGGACTGCAGTCCAAAAGTCGATGAATAACCAGAACTTTTCACTAGAGTTTACAGCTGGTGAAAGAGAAGAAGAAGAAGAAGAAGAAGAAGAAGAAAGCTTCTGACTAATAAAACTAGAATTTTGGAAAGAAACCTGTACTAAAATCTGTAACAAAAGCTGCTGACGAGCCAGGTAACTGTCCTGGGTTTTGTGGAATCATTGCAGCATTTAGGAAATTAAAATTAGAAGGTGCAATGAGATTGCTTAGGTTGCTCTGTAAACCAGAATTTGGGAAAATACCCATACTGCTAAGGTTATTTATCAACTGGGGATTGGCTGAAATGCTTAAAGGGAAGTCACTGCTAAAACTTGCTTGATTAAGACTTTGATTTCCCGTGTTGATAAAAGAAGATCCTGCTTGATCTGCAATGTTCATGGAAAGAGAGCCTCTAATGCTGCCAGATCTGAAAGAATTCATGTCAGGGAAACCACTCGTGTTCTGAGGAAGCATGTTAGCAAAATCCAGAGGAACTAAACCACCTGCTTGACCTAACTGCATAGCAAAATGTGGAACAGGAACATTACTGCTGTTCAGATAGACATCCCTGGGTAAAGTACCGTAAACATTCCCAGAGTTCAATAATGTGCCATCTCCAGCTACAAGTCCTGTTGTAAACATCTGGTTGTCTAACTGCCCAAATCCTACTGGGACTGGAATAATTTGTTGAGGAAACAAACTATTGGCTGGATTTCCTGAGATTCCAAAGCTTGCGGCTATAGTTGGATTTCCTATATTGAAAAACTGATTCTGTGACTGCAAGAAACCACTGTGTATCCCAAAAGGTGTTGCAATATCATTTCTCATTTGGGCTTCCAAGCAGCCCTGACTGACAAATCCTATATTGGAACCTGCAACTGCTTGAGAACAGTCTGTCGAAGAGGTGCAAATCAGATCCATCATATTCATGTCCCGATACACTGGATTACTGGCATCAAAGATTGTGGATGGATTTAAAGAGAAATCGGAATTCCCTGCTAGTGACAGACTTGGATTTACATGTGTGTTTAGTCCTATGGCATACTGGGGATTTATTAGGGGATGTGCTGAGATGAAGCAGCCACCAAGAAGACTTGGTGGATTATTCTGGTTTGTCAAATAGCCGTAACTAACAGTTGAGTTATCTGAACTTGTGCTGATGGAACCCAATGCAGGGTTGAGCTTCATGCTTGTGTCCGACGATGAAGTGAGATTAAAACTTGGCTGAAGATAACCTGCTTCAGAACTTGAAGTTCCAATAATTGAATTACAGTACATGTGACTGGCCAGCGAAGCAGGGAGTGGAGTAGTCAGATTGAAATTACTGTGACTTGTTTGTTGGTGGGGAGTGAGACTGGAACTCTGATGTGTTGAACTCTGTGATGTGATAACGGTTCTGTGACTTGAAATGTGGGCACGGGCTTTTGACTTTTTGCTTCTTGACATTTGGGCAGGGACACTTGAAATATGATTTCCATGTTGTGTATTTACAGTGTAGGTAGGATGACTTGAATGATGGGCAGAGAGTTTGGGAGTGGTGTCGTTTGAGGTTTGTGTGAATGAAGCAGAGTTCATGTGTCCTGGCTGTATGGGGTCTTGCTGTATGATATGTGTGGAGCCAGGTCGTACCACAGGTGAGAAACCTGGATGCACCAAAGGTGAGGAAGTCAGTATCCCAGGAGTGGATATAGTATGACTTGACTGCACTAGAGATGTGGAACATGGATGAACCGACTGAACCACAGATGTGAAACTTGGATGGCCTGACTGTACCAAAGATATGGAGCTTGAAATAGCTGACTGTACCATAGATGGTGAACTGGTACAACCTGTAGACTGTGAAATAAGCACAAAGTTGCCATTACTGGAAGGTTCTGTTGTGCCATTGGAACCAGCATGGACTGATTGTACCATGAGATTAGAACCAGTGTTATCTGAAGTCTGATTTGTGAGATTCAAACTGCTGAGATACGACGACTGCACCATAAAACTGGAATTGCCTTGACCTGTAAACTTGACCCTGTTGTTGGAAATTGCAGGTTTTTGAGACTCTGCTAAGAGATCGGCACTGTTGTGACTAGTTGCCTGTGATGTGAAATTCGAAATGGTGTGACTTGAAGGTTGTGATATGAGATCTGAAATATTATAATTTGAATGAGAATCTGTGCCTGAAGACGTGCTGAAACTCAATGAGTGCGGTGTCTCTTTAATGATACTTGCTACACTGAATGGCTGCGGTGTCATCAAAGTGGATATACTATGATCATTAATGTCTGAAGCATGTTTTAGAACAGTTACATTTTCTCCAGCATTTCGGTGAGTATAGCTACTGAAATTATTTTCTTTTGTAATCTTGGCAGAATTCTTGCTTCTAAGTTCATTTCTACTCGTCTCCGCACTTGCCAAGCTGCATTCTGATTTTTCTAGAGATTTAGCTTCATGAACAATTTCTGCTTTGAGGCCAAGATTTGACTTCATGTCCTGTGCTGTGACTTGCGGAGTTGTTTGGTCAACGAGAGGGCTGTTCTGTGATATCTGCAGTGGTAACATTGTAATTTTTCTATCAAAAGAGTCTTCAACAATGAATGTTTGTTGCTTTTCTTGTGAATGTGAGTTACATGAATTCAGGCCATGAGAATTTATTAAATTATTTAATGTTGACTCATCTTTTGTGCTCATGTGGGTTTCATCTTGCTGACACTGTGCAGGAATCTTTCTGCTAGAAAGTGGCGAAGGAAGATATTTGGAAGAATGCTCAAAAACCGCCTGCAATTTTTCCAAGTTTGAAGATTCTGATGTCAGGCTGCTATCATCTACTATAAACCTCAAGTGTGACCTTTGACCTGGCAGCTGCAAATCTTCTGATGAAGACAGACTACTTTCCCCTTGTTGAGCTTGACCTGGTTTACTGGCAGTAACTTTTATTTCCTCTTCAGTTTGAAAATGTTCATCTATATGCTTAGCAGAAGTAACTCCAGTTCTTTCTTCATGACAATTAATGTGACTGTCCAAAAATTGTTCTGCATCAAATTCAAACATCAGCATTTTCCCACTTGTGGCTTCCTTCCCAATTTCATGTGTGTTAACTATGTCTTTAACATCATTTTCTGAAGCTCCTAGCTCATGATTTGCATAATCTTGATGAATCTCCTTCTTCACACAAAATTCAATCTTCGGCACAGAAGAGCTACCAGTAATCAACAATGTTTCTGTTATTCTGGAGGAAATAGTTTTCTCACAAGTGATCATTTTCTTGTCAGTTAAGTTAACAAACACAGTTGTAACATCATCAAGCTCTGAGGTGACTGTGTTTAGTTCAACCATCATATTAGTGACATCATCCTCCTGATCTCCTCCTCCTTCTGCAGCAACAACAGAATTTAGATCATCATTCTTCTTCAGTTCGGATAAATCTTGCAGACCCGAATGTACGAAAAACTCCCGATTTTTCCTCAACCTTCGTCTTAATCGAATGCGTTCTTTGGCCATTATGGTTTTAAAAGTGTCAGATTCATCAGAAGAAAATTTAAATGGGTCGCTTCGCTCAGAATCTCTAGTGAAAGACGAGCTGAAACTATGTTCGGACAAACTGTCCATGTCATCTTCTATGTCAGCTTTGATGTCCGCAAGTCTGATGCCGAGACTGTGGCCTTGAACTTCAATATTATTTACATTAAAGTTGCTGTGATCTTTAAATCTACTTTCTAATTCAAAATTTGAAACAGATCTCTGAATACCAAAAAATGGCTGTTTCAGATCCTCTTTTTCGACACCTTCAATGCCTTGATGATTCTGAATATGTTCCGTCAACTGAAAGTTGGCTCGTATAAGTTGTTCGCTCACGCTGTCTAACTGTGATTTTGAATCCCCGTCAATTATAATATTATGCACATCAACATCCATTCCCTGTTTTATGTGTGTCTGTAGATGACGTTGCAGATTGCATTTTGTCGATAACATCTTCCGGCAGATGTAGCACTGAAAACACTTGACATTGGCATGTAGCTTCATATGGTCCAGCAGTTTGTACCGGTACATAAATGACCTGCTGCAAAGATGGCACTGAAAAAAAATGCACAAATTTTTTTTTAATGAACTAACAATTTGTTTACTGCATAACAAAAATGTTAATTTGTTTTCAACAGCTTAAAAAATAATACACTGGTGTGTTTTTTTTAATGAGATATTAACCATATAACCTACTGACCACATATCCTATTGACCAAATAACCTATTGACAACATAACCTATTGACAACATAACCTATTGACAATATAACCTATTGACCACATAACCTATTGACCACATAACCTAGTGACCATATAAACTATTGACAATATAACCTATTGACCACATATCCTATTGACCATATAACCTATTGACCATATAACCTATTGACCACATAACCTATTGACCACATAACCTATTGACCACATAACCTATTGACTACATAACCTATTGACCATATAAACTATTGACCATATAACCTATTGACCATATAAACTATTGACCATATAACCTATTGACCACATAACCTATTGACCACATAACCTATTGACCACATAACCTATTGACCATATAACCTATTGACCACATAACCTATTGACCACATAACCTATTGACCACATAACCTATTGACCATATAACCTACTGACCACATATCCTATTGCCCATATAACCTTTTGACCACATAACCTATTGACAATATAACCTATTGACCACATAACCTATTGACCACATAACCTATTGACCACATAACCTATTGACCACATAACCTACTGACCACATAACCTATTGACCATATAACCTATTGACCATATAGCCTACTGACCATAAAACCTATTGACCACATAACCTAGTGACCATATAAACTATTGACCACATAACCTATTGAACACATAACCTATTGACCATACAACCTATTGACCACATAACCTATTGACCACATAACCTAGTGACCATATAAACTATTGACCATATAACCTATTGACCATATAACCTATTGACCACATAACCTATTGACCATATAACCTATTGACCACATTACCTATTGACCATATAACCTATGGACCATATAACCTATTAGTGCCGAGAGGTTTATGAAAATATGTGGGTTCCAGGGCCCCATTTTGGGGTGAAAAGAACAGATCCACCAATGGCCCCCACACCCCAAGCATGTAATAAAAATCTACTTCCCTATGTGTAAAATCATGTGTAAAACAGCTGTGCATGCAAGACTCAAATTCTGGAACAAAAACAAAGTCGCAAAGTTGATGAATGACCAGAACTTTCCACTAGAGAACGTTCAGAAAAAAAAAAAAAAAGAAGTAAAATCAGGAGTGCTGACTTCAAAGTCAGACTTCATTTACCTGAGACGCAGGAAACCAACAGTCTGAAACAATTAAGTCATATCTTTAAAACAGATGTGCACACAACACTTAAGTCCTGGAACAAGGTCAAAGGCCAGACGTGGACAAACAACCAGGACTTTCCACAGGAGTTTACAACCAGAGTACGCTAACTACAAGAAGAAGAATGCAGTTTGCAAAGTTGACCTCCTCAACCCAGCTAAGGGGAACTCACTGTCAACTCACATCTGGACTCTTTCCTAATTATTCTGCGTTACAGGATGCTATGTTTTCCTGGGAACCAGCTTCATTTTGACAGAGCCTGCCTCGATAAGGGTTTAAACCTTGACTATCGGGCTGACAGGCAAACCTCTAGTCAATGTGTCACCTTACTCCAAGTACAATAGAAAAATTGTGCGGACAAGAGATTTTGTGATTTGCATACAAGCTAAATAAATGAGTACTAGAAAAGCTGACATGCGGCGTGTGCCTCTCTGTTACCTGCCATTCTCTCTATATGTCCCAACGATCAACAGTCTAGTAGCCTTAACTGTTAAAAATAACATACATTATATGCCCACCCTGCATGCACAGACTAGACTCAGCGGATTGTGCGGATAAAATCTCTTATGATTCAACAGACTAGAAGGTAATTACCAGCAGGCTCTGTGGAGAGCTTCGAGTAAGGCAGGGCATGTAAGGCACGTAGGTCATCCACTGCATCTAGGTCAATTTCCAGTCATCTTGACACTGTCCTGCCATTGGATCAAGATGGACACAGGCGAGAGAGAGAGGTCGACGAATTGTGCAAGTCTTCCTCACTTAAATCCAAGCTCTTGCCCAAGTCACTTTCATCCAATTATCAAGGCCTTTGATAGTCAGTAGAGAAGGTATGCAGAAAATCATGACTAAATTTGGCTGTCCTGAGAAGTTTATCATGACCGTACAGCAGTTCCATGAAGGTATGCAGGCCATAGTGCTGGAGAAGGGGACACTGTCTGACGCTTCCCCTGTCTCAAACAGCGTAAAGCAGGGGTGTGTGTTTGCACCAACCTTGTTCGGTAGGAAATTTGCTGCAATGCTTATCAATGCCTTTGATGATGACGATTTAGGAATTGCTTTAAATTACCGTACGGATGGAAGCTTGTTTAATTTGAGGAGGTTTCAAGCTAAAGCAAAAACTATAACAACTACAATTAGGGATCTTTTATTTGCTGACGACTGAGCTCTAAATTCCAGTTCTGAGGCCAGTAAACAGGACATCATCAACAGATTTTCTGAAGCCTGTATCAACTTCGGGCTAACTGTCAACACTGATAAAACTTGTTATCTATCAGCCAGCTCACCCCATAAAAGATTACTGTGATCCCACTATCACCGTAAATGAACAAAATATAAATGTAGTCAATAGATTCATTTATCTTGGGAGTACCCTATCTCAGAGAGTCAATATCGACAATGAGATCAATGCTAGAATCTCAAAGGCCAACAGCAGTTTTGACAGACTTTATACCAGCATCTGAAATAGAAGTGTATCTCCCTTCTGACCAAGCTAAAGGTTTACAGAGCTGTAATTCTTCCAGTACTACTATACCTTTGCAAAACGTGGACTGTGCATTAGATCCATGCTAAAAATTTGAATCAGTTTCATGTAACTTGTCTTAAAAAGCTGCTCAAAGTCAAATGGCAAGATAGGATCCCAAACAATGTGGTTCTTGATAGGGCAGACCTGCCTAGCATCCATTCGATACTGAAGAATTATCAGCTGCGTAGGGCTGGTCACCTAGTCCGCATGGCAGACTTTTGCCTCCCAAAGAGTATTGTGTGGCGAGCTTCAGGAAGGGAAGAGGTCCCAGGTAGGAAAGGAAAAGCGCTAGAAGGACTCTCAAAACTGCTCTCAATTCTTTTGGCATCAACACAGCGACGTGGGAGGCTGCTTCACAGGACCGTTCTGGATGATGTACATCCCTCAGGCACGGTGCATCGGCCTGCCAGGCAGCGGAGGTTGCACAGGCAGATTAGAAAGAATCGTACTGCTAATCCCACACTTACTGGGGCTGCCACCTGTTGTCCGCACTGCTCAAGAACTTTCCAGGCTCAGATGTACATCCCTCAGATATGGTGCATCGGCCTGCCAGGCAGAAGAGGTTGCACAGGCAGAGAAACGGAGGCAGACTAGAAAGAACTGTATCACTAATCCCACACTTACTGCAGCTCCCACCTGTTGTCCGCACTGCTCAAGAACTTTCCAGGCTCATATTGGACTAATCCGCCACCTTCGTACTCATAATCATTGATCATTGTTACTTTTGATGAAAAGTGGTCTTCATCACTCGTGATGGACGAACAACAACAACATACCTTAAAATTCTCAACTTCTCCCTGAGAATGATCCTGCTGCTCATCTCCAACATCGGCACTTTCCCCGCCCTTGTCCGCACCGTTTGCGTCTTGAGCAATATGTAAACGAACATGCTGAATTAGCTGAATCTGCAAAGATAAAAACTGTGCTAGTTCTGCAGTGGTTTACTAAGACTAATATGGAAACACACAAGACAGTAAAACTAAATGAATTCACTGAACAAGAAAATGACTGGTAAGCTTAACAAGGGGGAGAGGAATAACTGAATGTTTTCAGCTGAGGCTTTTATTGATAAGTTGCACAAAAAATTCGGAACTTCAGTGAAATAGTACGTCTTGTAATGTTGTTAAATATTGTAATTACCACTTACAACATTTTTTTCAACGACTTTCATTCCTAGTGTCTCGACCTGCATCTGATTATTTGTGCTTCCATCAAATATGACAGATTCTTCTGTTCAGTCACTTTTCCAGTGTCACAATTCCATTTCTAATGCTTGTTCCTTGTTCTGGTTTCTGCAACATATAGCCCGATTGCGTTTATATTACAACATTTGATGATTTATCAGTTCTCATTTCCATGCGTTATTATTCTTCAGTACCCCGAGACTTTGAGATTGATTGCTGCAGAAATCTCCCACCTCCAGGTGCAGCTCTCTGACAGTCCTCATTCCAGCTGGTGATTGCAAGTTTCAATGCATTGTTTTTGTATGTTAAATAATAACATTTTTCTGACATTGTTGAAAATATATCTGACCATTCCTATTTTTGTTTTTAATTGTTACCTGACTTCTGGGACAACAGAAAATAAACCATGGTTTTTACCTTCAGCCTGAAAGATTTCCCACACTGGCTGCACTTGTAAGGGAAATCACCAACATGTATTCGGAGATGCAAAGTCAGCTGGGAGGAGTCTGGGAACTCCTGCCCACACACGGGACAGGTATGCATGCGCTCCCTGCTGTGTTTAAAGCCATGTCTGTCGAGGTCATCACTGGAAGCAAACTCCAAGCTGCAGATCTCACATTTAAATGCATCTTTTCTGTCCTCGTGTACCAATGCTTTGTGGCGATCCAAATCTACAGAGTCCTTGAAAGACTTGTTACACTTCTTACAGTAAGGTTTTCCCTGGGACAGAAGAAACAATAATATCATAGTTATCCTGGACGCTGCAAGGAGGGTACTAATGTAGCCTTTTACAAAACATTGCCTAACGTATTGGACAAACTGTAGAAAATTAAGGGGAAACTCCTCTTTAGAGAAGTGATATAAATGTTAAACACTCGGCATGACCACTCAGCATGCTGGACACCAAATATGTGACCATATGCACACTGCATTCTTATCTTTCAAGATCAAACAGCATCAAAATTCTATGGTTAAGTACCATCAAGGAAATCAAAGTTAAAATTCTGAAAGCATTCATCTTCCCTGTAGCAATATATGGATGTGACATGTGGACTGTCTGCCACTTCCCTGTAACAATATATGGATGTGACATGTGGACTGTCTCCCACTTCCCTGTAGCAATATATGGATGTGACATGTGGACTGTCTGCCACTTCCCTGTAACAATATATGGATGTGACATGTGGACTGTCTCCCACTTCCCTGTAGCAATATATGGATGTGACATGTGGACTGTCTCCCACTTCCCTGTAACAATATATGGATGTGACATGTGGACTGTCTCCCACTTCCCTGTAACAATATATGGATGTGACATGTGGACTGTCTGCCACTTCCCTGTAGCAATATATGGATGTGACATGCGGACTGTCTCCCACTTCCCTGTAGCAATATATGGATGTGAGATGTGGACTGTCTGCCACTTCCCTGTACCAATATATGGATGTGACATGTGGACTGTCTCCCACTTCCCTGTAGCAATATATGGATGTGACATGTGGACTGTCTCCCACTTCCCTGTAGCAATATATGGATGTGACATGTGGACTGTCTCCCACTTCCCTGTAACAATATATGGATGTGAGATGTGGACTGTCTGCCACTTCCCTGTAACAATATATGGATGTGACATGTGGACTGTCTCCCACTTCCCTGTAGCAATATATGGATGTGACATGTGGACTGTCTCCCACTTCCCTGTAACAATATATGGATGTGACATGTGGACTGTCTCCCACTTCCCTGTAACAATATATGGATGTGACATGTGGACTGTCTGCCACTTCCCTGTAGCAATATATGGATGTGACATGTGGACTGTCTCCCACTTCCCTGTAGCAATATATGGATGTGAGATGTGGACTGTCTGCCACTTCCCTGTAACAATATATGGATGTGACATGTGGACTGTCTGCCACTTCCCTGTAACAATATATGGATGTGACATGTGGACTGTCTCCCACTTCCCTGTAGCAATATATGGATGTGAGATGTGGACTGTCTGCCACTTCCCTGTAACAATATATGGATGTGACATGTGGACTGTCTGCCACTTCCCTGTAACAATATATGGATGTGACATGTAGACTGTCTCCCACTTCCCTGTAACAATATATGGATGTGACATGTGGACTGTCTCCCACTTCCCTGTAACAATATATGGATGTGACATGTGGACTGTCTCCCACTTCCCTGTAACAATATATGGATGTGACATGTGGACTGTCTCCCACTTCCCTGAAACAATATATGGATGTGACATGTGGACTGTCTGCCACTTCCCTGTAGCAATATATGGATGTGACATGTGGACTGTCTCCCACTTCCCTGTAGCAATATATGGATGTGACATGTGGACTGTCTCCCACTTCCCTGTAGCAATATATGGATGTGAGATGTGGACTGTCTGCCACTTCCCTGTAACAATATATGGATGTGACATGTAGACTGTCTCCCACTTCCCTGTAGCAATATATGGATGTGACATGTAGACTGTCTCCCACTTCCCTGTAACAATATATGGATGTGAGATGTGGACTGTCTGCCACTTCCTTGTAACAATATATGGATGTGACATGTGGACTGTCTCCCACTTCCCTGTAGCAATATATGGATGTGAGATGTGGACTGTCTGCCACTTCCCTGTAACAATATATGAGTGTGACATGTGGACTGTCTCCCACTTCCCTGTAACAATATATGGATGTGACATGTGGACTGTCTGCCACTTCCCTGTAGCAATATAGGGATGTGACATGTGGACTGTCTCCCACTTCCCTGTAGCAATATAGGGATGTGACATGTGGACTGTCTCCCACTTCCCTGTAACAATATATGGATGTGACATGTGGACTGTCTCCCACTTCCCTGTAGCAATATATGGATGTGACATGTAGACTGTCTCCCACTTCCCTGTAGCAATATATGGATGTGACATGTAGACTGTCTCCCACTTCCCTGTAGCAATATATGGATGTGAGATGTAGACTGTCTCCCACTTCCCTGTAGCAATATATGGATGTGACATGTGGACTGTCTCCCACTTCCCTGTAGCAATATATGGATGTGAGATGTAGACTGTCTCCCACTTCCCTGTAGCAATATATGGATGTGACATGTGGACTGTCTCCCACTTCCCTGTAACAATATATGGATGTGAGATGTGGACTGTCTCCCACTTCCCTGTAGCAATATATGGATGTGAGATGTGGACTGTCTCCCACTTCCCTGTAACAATATATGGATGTGAGATGTAGACTGTCTCCCACTTCCCTGTAACAATATATGGATGTGACATGTGGACTGTCTCCCACTTCCCTGTAGCAATATATGGATGTGACATGTAGACTGTCTCCCACTTCCCTGTAACAATATATGGATGTGAGATGTAGACTGTCTCCCACTTCCCTGTAGCAATATATGGATGTGAGATGTAGACTGTCTCCCACTTCCCTGTAGCAATATATGGATGTGACATGTAGACTGTCTCCCACTTCCCTGTAACAATATATGGATGTGAGATGTAGACTGTCTCCCACTTCCCTGTAGCAATATATGGATGTGACATGTAGACTGTCTCCCACTTCCCTGTAGCAATATATGGATGTGACATGTAGACTGTCTCCCACTTCCCTATAGCAATATATGGATGTGACATGTGGACTGTCTCCCACTTCCTTCCCTGTAGCAATATATGGATGTGACATGTGGACTGTCTCCCACTTCCTTCCTTGTAGCAATATATGGATGTGACATGTGGACTGTCTCCCACTTCCCTGTAGCAATATATGGATGTGACATGTGGACTGTCTCCCACTTCCCTGTAGCAATATATGGATGTGACATGTGGACTGTCTCCCACTTCCCTGTAGCAATATATGGATGTGACATGTGGACTGTCTCCCACTTCCCTGTAGCAATATATGGATGTGACATGTGGACTGTCTCCCACTTCCCTATAGCAATATATGGATGTGACATGTGGACTGTCTCCCACTTCCCTGTAGCAATATATGGATGTTACATGTAGACTGTCTCCCACTTCCCTGTAACAATATATGGATGTGACATGTAGACTGTCTCCCACTTCCCTGTAGCAATATATGGATGTGAGATGTAGACTGTCTCCCACTTCCCTGTAGCAATATATGGATGTGACATGTAGACTGTCTCCCACTTCCCTGTAGCAATATATGGATGTGGCATGTAGACTGTCTCCCCCTTCCCTGTAGCAATATATGGATGTGACATGTAGACTGTCTCCCACTTCCCTGTAACAATATATGGATGTGAGATGTGGACTGTCTCCCACTTCCCTGTAGCAATATATGGATGTGACATGTAGACTGTCTCCCACTTCCCTGTAACAATATATGGATGTGACATGTGGACTGTCTCCCACTTCCCTGTAGCAATATATGGATGTGACATGTAGACTGTCTCCCACTTCCCTGTAACAATATATGGATGTGACATGTAGACTGTCTCCCCTTCCCTGTAGCAATATATATGGATGTAAGTAGTGGACTGTCTCCCACTTCCCTGTAGCAATATATGGATGTGAGTATGTAGACTGTCTCCCACTTCCCTGTAGCAATATATGGATGTGAGATGTAGACTGTCTCCCACTTCCCTGTAGCAATATATGGATGTGACATGTAGACTGTCTCCCACTTCCCTGTAGCAATATATGGATGTGACATGTAGACTGTCTCCCACTTCCCTGTAGCAATATATGGATGTGACATGTGGACTATCTCCCCACTTCCCTGTAGCAATATATGGATGTGACATGTGGACTATCTCCCACTTCCCTGTAGCAATATATGGATGTGAGTAGTGGACTATCTCCCATCTTCCCTGTAGCAATATATGGATGTGAGATGTGGACTGTCTCCCATCTTCCCTGTAGCAATATATGGATGTGAGATGTGGACTGTCTCCCACTTCCCTGTAGCAATATATGGATGTGAGTATGTGGACTGTCTCCCACTTCCCTGTAGCAATATATGGATGTGAGTAGTGGACTGTCTCCCACTTCCCTGTAGCAATATATGGATGTGAGATGTGGACTGTCTCCCACTTCCCTGTAGCAATATATGGATGTGAGTGTGGACTATCTCCCACTTCCCTGTAGCAATATATGGATGTGACATGTGGACTGTCTCCCACTTCCCTGTAGCAATATATGGATGTGAGATGTGGACTGTCTCCCACTTCCCTGTAGCAATATATGGATGTGACATGTGGACTGTCTCCCACTTCCCTGTAACAATATATGGATGTGACATGTGGACTGTCTCCCACTTCCCTGTAGCAATATATGGATGTGAGATGTGGACTGTCTCCCACTTCCCACATGTGGACTGTCTCCCACTTCCCTGTAACAATATATGGATGTGAGATGTGGACTGTCTCCCACTTCCCTGTAACAATATATGGATGTGACATGTGGACTGTCTCCCACTTCCCTGTAGCAATATATGGATGTGAGATGTGGACTGTCTCCCACTTCCCTGTAACAATATATGGATGTGAGATGTGGACTGTCTCCCACTTCCCTGTAACAATATATGGATGTGAGATGTGGACTGTCTCCCACTTCCCTGTAACAATATATGGATGTGAGATGTGGACTGTCTCCCACTTCCCTGTAACAATATATGGATGTGAGATGTGGACTGTCTCCCACTTCCCTGTAACAATATATGGATGTGAGATGTAGACTGTCTCCCACTTCCCTGTAACAATATATGGATGTGAGATGTGGACTGTCTCCCACTTCCCTGTAGCAATATATGGATGTGACATGTGGACTGTCTCCCAGTCCTTAAGGTAGACAATTGGGATTTTTGAGCTGAAATGCTACAGACAAATTATCAGAATGCCATGGACAAGGAAGAACAGAAATACTGACATCTTAAAAGATCTGAGCATCAAGGAAGATTGGCTAGTAAACAGCATCTTGTCTCAGAAAATGAAATATTTTGGCCACATCCAGTGCCACGACAGCCTGGAAAAAAATTATAGCAGAAGATGTGATACCAGGAAAGAGAGGCAGTGATGACCAGCACAAAGATAGGCACAGGATATAAGTTACACCTTGGGTAGGAAAGTTTACGATGTGGAAGATCTGGTGAGAGACCCAGTTTCTTTCAGCCAGACCATGATGATAGTGACGTTCTGCAAAGACCTACTACATGATGATTCTGATCTGACCTTGTCCTAGGCTGAGGGTACAGAGCTGTGTTAGTGCAGCCTCATGGTATGGTCACAGCTTTCTGTGGTCACTGAGAAAAATGAGCCTGGATTCCTAGATCAACTCAGCCTAAAATGGGACTTGGAATTATAAATTAGTAAATTAATTAATCAATAACTGATTTCTTCTTCTTCTTGTTTTTCGGAGTGAAGAAAATGTGTTGTGCCTGTTTACAGTAGAGCTGTGCCTGTTTACAGCAGAGCTGAGATATTTGTGCCTTTCAGCCAACACATTGGACTTCACTGAGCATTTGTAGATCGGGTTAACTTCCCAGTCAGGGACATGTTGTGGCCTTTTTTGTGTGGTGTTCTCTTTGTACCCGGTGTTGCTCTTGTAGACCCAATCCAGGGCATCCGTGTGTAGCTGGGTCGGCCCTCAAGGAAAGGCAAGGTCAGACCATGGGCATTCCCTGCCATCCCTGGATGTTTCCATAAATGCAGAGCCAATACATTACGCTCTGGTCCTGGGCTCACTCAAGGAATCATCATGTCCTGCACATGACTGCTTAAACTCACACCCATATGTTGAGTGTTCCAATCATCACTGGCTGCATGCTCTAGAGATCAGAAGGGAGCAGTCCGCAGGTCTGGGACTTTGATGGGCACTTGAACAGGTACATTTTTCTTCAATATTGGTTCATCTGGAAAATTAACAAGACAGTATGGCAAGGCATGCATCCGGCCTTGCTCCCCCTTTAAGGTGCAATACTCTGGCTAGTGGGGACAGTGTAACGGGCATGTGACACTTTCTGCCAGTTAGTAGAACTTTTTTGGGGGTCAGACATTTGGAACTTTGCTTCTGTGCCGTAGGACATGTATCAGATGGACATTTATGCTATACCAGCTCACTGGCAGTGATAGATTGTCACGGTGTACATCAACAATATCACGTCAACATTGAAGAAAAGGAAGGGATTTATGGAGACAGGACTGATCCACCCACAAAAGATATTGCTCGTCTAGGCTGCAAGCAAATCTCTGGTTATAGGGCTGAATCTCACCAGTACAATAGTTCTTCCTACTCAACAGATGTTTTAACTGAGGGTTGTCATTTAGTGTTATGTTCAGCTAGCAGACTTTATCCATGTTCTAAATCAGCTTTGACAGATATGCACTGGGGATGGGCTGATGTGAGCCAGACTGGACACTGGGGATGGGCTGATGTGAGCCAGACTGGACACTGGGGATGGGCTGATGTGAGCCAGACTGGACACTGGGGATGGGCTGATGTGAGCCAGACTGGACATTGGGGATGGGCTGATGTGAGCCAGACTGGACATTGGGGATGGGCGGATGTGAGCCAGACTGGACACTGGGGATGGGCTGATGTGAGCCAGACTGGACACTGCACCTCTGCATGCCACCAACGCCAAGATTCCCTGCCAACTTGGTTCAGGCCACAAAGGTGAGCCTTAATGTGTGGCACATGGTGTGAATGTGAGGGTCTGTAAAACCATCCCAGAGCTAGCTGTTACCCGAGGTGAGGTAGGGAGTAACTCCTTATACACATCACAATGGCATTATATTTCTCTCATGCCCGTGATCGATATCACCTCACCACAATAATTGATTTCTTCTTCTTCTTCTTAGATCTCTGGTCATGCGCATAATCCACTGTGGGCCATAAACTGGGATGTCTTCTCAAGGTGTCTTAGGTTTCCCGAAAGCTTAGTTGTCACATCTACTGGGTGTGGCCACATGTTGCTCCGCCAAGAAAGGACAGTCTTGCAGGACATGTTCTAGAGTCTCGTCAGCATGAAGACACTGGCAGAGAGCTGTCTGGCTTATACCTTATTTATATGAGTGTTTTTTGAGTCTGCAGTGTCCAGTATGTAAGCAAAAAAACTGTGACTTGGTCTGTTCTGTTCAGGTGTTTCAGAAAATCTTTTTCATAGTTATAACCAATGTTGGTTTTCTAATCTGTTGCTGATTTTCTCATAATGAGAGTTTTGACTTCTGGAAAACAATAACTGATTTGACATTACTGTAATCAGCACATTCCCACACACACTCCCACACACACTCCCACACACATTCCCACACACACTCCGTCTCTTTCCTAATAGTTAGCTCTTGGTGGGTGTTGTGGTCAGCATCACGCCGGCTGCCTTTATTTCCAAGGACTGCATCCGGTACCCACTCATCTGGGTTGACCTAGGAGCCAAGGTCATTTTTGAAAAAACTCTGGCTCGGCCAGGGAACGAACCCACAACCTGCCGATTCGCAGGCGAGTGTCTAGCCGCTACGCCATGGCGACTCCCAACATACTAATAGTGCCAGTTACAATTTGATGAAAAGTCCACCTTAGTTTTCCCCTCAGTTTTGAATATGGTCCAGAACCTCTACTCAACCCCCCCCCCCCCTTTCCCACACACACCTGAATTAGTCTTTTAATGTATGGATTCTACATCTGTTTTACTGCACTGTCCATTTGATCCTAGTGAGCCGTTTTATCACAAAGTAGAAGCAAGAAAGGAAGTGTACCAGGAAATGTTATGGGAAATAAAAGTGACTTATGAGATGTTGACCATAACCATTACAAAGTGCTAAAGAGTTTGTTTGTTTTGTATGTGTAATTAACTGGCTAGTGCCACAGACCCACACAAAGCAAGGCAGGGCTCAAGTTCTGAGCTGATATAAGCAATTGTGGTGCTCTGGAAATGGTTGCTTTATGCAAAGATGATCTTCAATATTTTGCTTGCCCTAATATACTTCTCATGCTGGAGGGAAAGGTCAAAGGCAAGAAAGCAAGAAGTAGACCACGATACAAGTGGGTGGACAAAATTAAGAGATGGACAGACAGCTGTCTGAGTGGGGGTACAACCAAGTCAACAGACAGACTGTGCTGAAGATCCATAGCAGCCAACCTTTACTGGGGAGACAGAAACTGATTGACTGAATATATTCCTAAATTCTGTCACACATCTTCAATGTTATCATTGCCCCTACAATACCCTTACATGTATAACCAGATGCTCGGTGTATGACATCTTCAATGTTATCATTGCCCCTACAATACCCTTACATGTATAACCAGATGCTAGGTGTATGACATATAAATCTGTGGCACCAACATTATGTCGACAAACATTGCAGACCTGCCAAAGGTTACAGAGGTAAAGGGTAGAGAATAGGCAATTAATAAACAATTTTTATAAAATACTGCATATCCGTAATACTGAATTGATAAGTACAATTTCTATCATTAATACAAAGATAACAGAAAATGCAGAAGTAAGAAGCAACAGCAGAGCAGTGGAGGAGGAGAAAAAAAAAGAAGAGGAAGTATGATGTTGAGAAGGAAAAGGAATAAGAAAAGATATACACACCTTCCTGTGTCTTGGAGGTGACTTAAGTTCAATTTCCACCTCTTTAGAAGCTTCCGGTGCCGAATCTTGCACGGATGTACTTGACTGATCTCCATCTATGATTAGTTTCCGAACTGACAACTTGAACCTTTTAAATGGAATATCTGAATAACTATCACTCAGTCGCTTTCCGTTGACATCATTCTTAATTGGTTTACGCATGAGATCATTTTCTTTCTGAGACTGCAGTTTTTTTAGATTCTCCTGAACTTTATCTGGGTACAGTTCATGTTCTTGAAGAGGCTCAATATACTTTGGCTTATCTAACGAGTAATGTGCAAATTTCTTCATATGTATTTTCAATTTTTTATGTGTATGAAACAACTCACTGCATGCAGAGCAACAAAATGCATGAAGTCGTGATTCACATGTCAACTTATGAATTCTACAAAAATAGATTTTGCACATTTTGCACCAAAATTTTGTTATCTCTTGCTTTGATTGAATGCGATTATGGTGATTCAGATCAGAAGATGTTGGAAATTCTTTGTAACATGTCTTGCAAACAAAATTAGTTGGTTCCGAGTGAGACAGTATGTGCGTCTTCAGGTGATGGCTTTGGGCAAACATCTTAGGGCAAAGGTCACACATAAACAAAGGATCTCCAGCGTGTGTTCTCATGTGTGAGGCCAGACTAGACTCGTGTAGGTACTCCTTGCCACACTCGGTGCAGGTCAGCACCGACTCTCCGCTGTGAGCTAGTTCATGGTTTAGTTTGTCCTTGCGTCTGGTAAAAACTTTATCACAAATCTTACAGAAATAAACCAACTGTCCATCTATTGTTAATGTTTTTATCTTCACTTTTGACTTTGAATGTTTACCATTCTTATTATCTCTTCTTTTATTAGAATCATCTGAAGAATTATCAAAATCAAATGCTTCCTTGTCGCTGTATGCAACATCTTCAGTACTATCTTCTGCATCTACAGCTGAATTCTCATTCACTTTCTGCAATCTAATGACACTCTCTGTAGAAGCATCCTCAGGGCTAGAGACAAATCTATCCTGATGCGACATGACTGGATTTTGCAAGCTGGCACTACGACGATCGATGCTGTTTATCAACTCAGCCGTTCTTCGCTAACTAAACAGAGACGGGATAGCAGGTGAGTGCAATCCTGGGACTGTATAGCCCAACACAGTGAATCTTCAAATATAACAGCCATGATGCGCAAGTGCCGGTGTGAAAAGAGTTCAGTGAAGATCTGAACTTGGTAAACAAATAAAATACGCCAATGAAGGTTGCCAGATTAATAAAACAATGTTATGACTAGAACTACTAACTATCAGAGTGAACTGCAGCCAAAATTTGTGTGAATGCCATTTTCGTTTGAGTTCACCACAAATCAGTGATACTTGTTAAAACTACACCTCTATTTGGGTCGTCCTGTGGACCCAATGACAGGGTGTCTACACCAAGCAGCAGAACCAAATCTGCAGAGAACCCATACGCCATGACTCCCCTGTGTACGTTTGTCCCACTGCTTATACAAATTTATACCAGAGAGCTGCCATTTTGACGCCAAAAATGGTCATGTGATAGCAACCACATGATTATAAACGATAGTGGGCGAGATTTATTTATTATTCCTAAATATCTGAATATTTTTAGCCTAATAATGTTCACATCATAACTGTATAAAATAATATACGTATAGAGCTTTGGATACTAAAAAGAACCTAATCAAGCCTAATTTTATTTACAAAATCCCAGCTATCACTTTCTAAATACCAGAAGATACCAAAAGAGGACAACGCTAACATGGAAACTTAATTTACAAGATATTAGTAGGGACACATTTTTAGTCCACAAAATAATAAACAATGCATAAAACACTGTTACTTTACGGTTTGAATCGGCGTCGATTCGTATTTTGATAGCTGGCATAATTTCATAATTGATGTAATTAGCAGCCTGAAATGGGTATCAGAAAATATCACGGGAAATGAATGCGGCCAACATAATAATCAGCACATCGCCAGTCGCGCGCTGAATTGTCTATAAAATATGTATCTAGCACCATATGCCTAATGCACCAATGGCGTGAGAGGGTTCATGTATTTACTCTAAAGCTGTGTTATGTTTGGTGTCGCATATGTACAGCTTTGTAGCTGGTGTCACAAATATAATGATACGCTGTTCTGAAATTGTACCTGTGGAACCAGCGGTGATCTTCCTCAACGTCAGTGTCATCGGTTTGTACAGATACCACAACTATATTTCAGATCAGCACACTTTACTCTTGCATGTGAATGTCTAATCTACAGTGACGTCTATTGTGATAACATAACATCAGTCAGATCTGACATCACATACATTTGTTATTTTTTTGTCAGTAGTACAGGAGGTGTTCAGTTTGCCATGGACTTTCATCTATGGAGATGCTTTGAAACTTTATGCACAACACCTTGCGGTGTAGAGGTTTGCCGGAGAGATCGTCAGACTTCTCTATCAGCAGTTTTCTTTTTGGCTTTGTTCCATCTGAGTCCTCCGTCAGGAACTTCCGTGTTGTCTTCCCGCAGAACCTTGTGTCGTCCTGGTGGTCTGGTTGCCTGGTTCTTGACCTCCCTGCCTGCTGTGGTGGCCGATTCTCTCCCATTCCACATACATATCCAGACCATCGTAACCGTGACTGATCCACTCGAGTTTGTAAGGCTCGGGTTTCAAGGTCAAGACGTATCGCTTGATTGAGAACTTTTTTTTTTTTTTTTTTTTTTTTTTTTTGTTTGTTGATACATAATCAAACATTTATTATAGCACCATTTTATATACATCAAGTCAAACTGTAAATGTATGTTTTAAAAAGGTACAAATATCTGCAGTAAAACTGAATATATTTCTGTAGTACATATTTCTTTGGTACAAATTTCTGCAGTAAAACTGAATATATTTCTGTGGTACAAATTTCTGCAGTAAAAATGAATATACTTCTGTAGTACATATTTCTATGGTAAAAATTTCTGCAGTAAAACTGAATATATTTCTATGGTACAAATTTCTGCAGTAAAAATGAATATATTTCTGTGGTATAAATTTCTCCAGTACAACTGAATATATTTTTGTGGTACAAATTTCTGCAGTAAAACTGAATATATTTCTGTGGTACAAATTTCTGCAGTATAACTGAATATATTTTTGTGGTACAAATTTCTGCAGTAAAACTGAATATATTTCTGTGGTAAAAATTTCTGCAGTAAAACTGAATATATTTTTGTGGTACAAATTTCTGCAGTAAAACTGAATATATTTCTGTGGTACAAATTTCTGCAGTAAAAATGAATATACTTCTGTAGTACATATTTCTATGGTAAAAATTTCTGCAGTAAAACTGAATATATTTCTATGGTACAAATTTCTGCAGTAAAACTGAATATATTTCTGTGGTACAAATTTCTGCAGTAAAACTGAATATATTTTTGTGGTACAAATTTCTGCAGTAAAACTGAATATATTTCTGTGGTACAAATTTCTGCAGTATAACTGAATATATTTTTGTGGTACAAATTTCTGCAGTAAAACTGAATATATTTCTGTGGTAAAAATTTCTGCAGTAAAACTGAATATATTTTTGTGGTACAAATTTCTGCAGTAAAACTGAATATATTTCTGTGGTACAAATTTCTGCAGTAAAACTGAATATATTTCTGTGGTATAAATTTCTGCAACAAAACTGAACATGTTTCTGTGGTACAAATTACAAATATGTGTAGTAAAAATGAACATACAAATGTCACAAAATTAATACTAAGACGATCTTTGTGTAAAAAAAACATCCTCCCCCACCTCATGATTCATGGGAACTTGTTAGTTCTCTCCCAAAAGCCCATTTTACCATTTAACTCCTCCTCATCCATGCATCCAGTGACGTATCGAACATATGAAGCTAAACCTGTATTGGAGCACCATGTCAACCATCATCCAGTGCACACAAACACAGAAATCACACGTCATACTCACCCCACCACTTGGTCAGACCACTCAGTTAACTCACTTCACTAAACTCAATATCACATATTAAGACAAAACATTCTTCTATCTTGGTGCAGAATCAAACCCAAGACCTTTGGATCGCCAGGAAACTGACTAGCCCCTGCACCGCTGCAGCTCCCAAATAAGAGATGTATTTATGAAATAATGTCTAGAAAGACAGAGATATGAATGACATAATGATAAATGAAGCAACAGCCCGATCCTGCCATCATCGTTAACTTACACTTTTGTTGTTGAGCTACACCAGACTGCATTACTCTGCTACTTCTTTTAGCTACACAATGCTGCAATATTTCATTTCTCCAGGTGCTACATATTACCTACTGTTGTGGATCAGAGGTTAGTGAACAAGTTTAACAACTTCATGATCCTCAAATACTAGGGTTAGATTTTCGTGGCAGATGGTATTAAAACTGAAAAAAAAAATATTTTTTTTAAAAACACATTCTCAGGATTTTAAGATGAAGGTTTGAGAGTCGCACTGTTGAAGAGGTCAGGGTGTCACCCTGAGATATTCTCAAAGACATCAATGGGTACCCTGTAGCCAATCATTGTGGAGATGGCACACAACTGTTTAATTGTATTTTTCCAGGAAGACTAACCAGGTCAACAAATGCCTGTAGAAGTCAAATGTGTCGGCCAAAAATCACAAATACCACGGCCATGCTGTAAAAAGGCACAACACATTTACATCTTCAGATGAACACAGAAAAAGAAATTTTTTTTCTCTATATCAATCAATAAGTCCTTTATAGAACATCACTCTCTTCACGGCACGCCTGAAAGTATCCCTTTCCCTAGCCAGCTCTCCAGGCCCCATGTGCTTTCAATGCCAATGCATCTTCAATGTCTTGTATCCATCTTTGCAGTGGTCGACCCCTGCCTCGCCTTTCACAAACTGCACCTTCCATCACCGTCTTTTCCAAGCCACAATGACGCTTGATGTGGCCAAAAATAGTCAGTTCTCCCTGATGTTCAACTCGTTCAGAATGTCCATGTTTTTCCTCTTCCTGATCCATGGTATTCTAAGAATGTTTCTATAACATTTCAATTCAAAAGCTCCAATCTTTTTCCTCAGTGACTGAGTGAGAGCTCAGGACTCGCAACCCTAAGTTGTCACAGGAAAAATGCATGATCTCAAGATTTTTACCTAAACCAGTTTACTAGTGCTTTGCCATAGGTTCTTTATCCTATATCAGCAGGGTCCTTTTAACTGCACTACTGCATTCAGTCAGAATGGGTTATATATGACTAACTGTAGCTACACAAGACTTACATATTAGTTACTTTACCTAGATTTGCATCCTCCAAGTCAACAAGGATCAACAAGAATCAAATGAAGAATAAAATGTCAATTGTACAACAAAAACAACAAATGCACCATTCACAGGAAAATCTTGCTCTCTGCATGACTAACTCAGGAGATATTAACCTCCACAAAAGCTCCATTAAGACACAGACAATCACAGATCTTCATGATGTTGCACCTCCGGCTCCAGCTCCAACTGTTTCAGAGTTTTCCGAGCCTGAATATGTGCCAGCTCCTTGAAGTTGGGGTTGTGGGTGAACCACAGGGCTAGGGCACATCTCTGTCCTCGAGTGACTGCCCGCACACCGTGGAAGTCTCCAGCGTTGAAGCCAACCAAACGTCCGCACTGGGGCTTCACTGCAACCTGTTCTGTTTTATTGCCAAGCCTTCCTTCATATCTCCCCACACGGAGCATGAGATGTATCAAGGGATCACTATCTATAGAGCTGCCAAGCTGGCACAGCAGAACACGATCTCACCATTTGGGCTGCGGGCTTTCCTGGAGTTGAGCGAGAAGTCTCGACTTCTGGTGGAAAACTACTTCAACCTGACCAAACCACTTTACTTTGACTACACTCACCTGGTGTGTCGGACAGCAGTAGGCGATAACAGCGACAGGCAGGACTTGAGTCATCCTGTGCACGCAGACAACTGTTTGCTGCAGTCCGATGGTTCCTGTACCAAAGGCTACCCAGCATTTACCCAGAGAGACTACAGTGCAATCCTTTATCTCAATGATGACTTTGATGGAGGGGAATTCTTCTTTGCACATTCCTTGATTGAGAACTGTGTCACTTCTTGACACTTGGAGCACCTTTCTCGGATATCTCGCTTCTGAGGCCTGAAGCTGGATTCTGTGATACCCTCACGATTCTATGTGATTAGATATTTATCGTAGCTAACTCTCAGCCAGAAGATTAAGTTCGGGCATTTTTGACATAAATGGTTGATCTATGTAGAATCACACACCTGCAACGAAACACGGTTTTGTGTAAATAATTTGCCACTAAAACGATAAACATAGATATTCTTATGCAACATTGGAAATATACACTGTGGGGGCGGGGGGGGGGGACAGAGAAGGGATTGGAGAGAGAGAGAGAGAGAGAGAGAGAGAGAGAGAGAGAGAGAGAGAGAGAGAGGGGGGGGGGGTTGAGGAAGGGAGAGAGAGAAAGAGAGTTATGGGTTACGAGTTCTATAGTCTTTACTGCACTTTGGATACACCCATAGGTGCATGGGTGGTGATTTCCCTTTATACATTAACATCAAAGATGTACGTTTTCGTATATGCATACGGGCGACTCTATGCTGAAATTAGTGATGGTGCTCTTTCAGAAAATGTATAGTCATTGATTTAATATCGTTTGAAATGATAATCGTTTGAAATGATAGTCGTTTGAAATGATAATCGTTTGAAATGTAAAGACATACAAATCATCATCAAATTCGTCATCAACCCGTAACTCTACGTGTCGTTGGGTCACCAGTTTCTGACTATTTGATCAGCTATATCCACATTTGGTGGTCAGTTACAATGGACTTCATAGTTGCATACTTAAGGCCTGTCCAGTCAGGTTCTGCATCCAGTTCTTTCTTGGTCTGCCTCTTCTCTTTCCCTCTTCTGAGCCCTGCAGTCTTGTTTCTGAGAGGCCGTTAGATCTCATTACATGTCCATACCATTGCATTTTTTGCTGAAGTTAAAAGAGGTTTATAGTTGCCAATGTGCTGTATAATTATATGGCGAACCTCTTCGTTTGTAATGTAGTCTATATTTGGGATGCCAAGAATTTTTCTTAAACATCGCATTTCCAATGTTTATCTTCCTTTCGAGTTCAGCTTGAAGGTCCATGTTTCACAGCCATGTGTAAATGTACTACTAGCTAGTGCTCTGGGCAATCGAATCTTAGTTTTGCATGAAATGATTTTGAATATCCATGTTTGCTGCTTGGCAAGGACTGATGTTGTCATGGCAATCCTAGACAGGATTTCTGGCCTTGACCCCAGGTCACTTAAAAAGGATGAGAAAATCGATCCCGAGGCATTGGTGTCAGCTTCAGGAATAAAATTAGATATGACTGGGGGGGGGGGGGTGTGGTGGGGTGCTCTTTACTATCTGGGTGAAGATCCGACATCACAACATTCAGGATAAGCCCTAATAGTCCCGTCTCCCTTCTCAAAAACCAGCGAAGAGGCAGCATACTGATGGCTAACTACTCGTCTTGGAATTCAGTGGACCACTACAAAACAACTTAATGACCTGGACTTCGGTGGTGGACAGAAAAAGATGCAAGATAAATTGAACATACCTGATGTGAGCAAAACAATTATATATACAGATGCATAAGCGAACGACAAAGACAATGAGAATTAGACAGGCAAACAATAATCTAGTTTCCTAATGACAAATTAATGCTACTGTATGGAGCAGAAACATAGAAAACAACGAAAACAGTCATTGAAAAACTACAAATATTCATTAACTGGTGCCTGTACATACAATTTTGGAATTGAATGGTATGATGGAATCAATAATGTTGAGCTTCGGAGAAGAACTTAAAAAATGGAAGTAAATCAAGAGGTGAAGAAAAATTACTGGCGTTGAATAGAATGCAGATATCGTCAACGCTGTACGAACTGGGCTAGTGGAGAATGAGGAATCCCTGACACTAACACGATTGCGTGACATGGGAGTTAAGCATGGTGATGCACGTCTTTGCCGTCTTCGGGGCCGAGAAAGGAGACGATATGACCAGCTTCTAATGGGGCCAATTAGTAGAAGTACTTTGGAGTGGCTGCTGCTTCGGAGAACTGATCACGCATGGATATGCCCAATGTGCATAAAATAACATCTTGTAGGGAGTCGGCAATCCGAAACCCAAGTTCAACGTGTCTCCTTCGTGCCAAAGAACTGCATGGCTGTTGGGTGAACAGTCGTTAACGAAGGCAGGCAGGTCGTCGTAGGGGCGACGCCTGCTGGTGGATGTAATGTCCTAAGTCCCTTCCCCAGCTAATAATGAGGGTACTGCTGGGGTGACCGTTTATTAACCCTCATATAATGCTTCAGGTAAAAATGGCACGGCCACCTTTTTTTCCTGCCAGACGGTGGCCGTTGCATTTTTTCGCTCCATTTGTAGACTGGAAGGATATAGTTTCGTCGCCCAGCTTCTGAGTTGAGGGCATGGCGTGACACTGTGAGCAACTATGGGGTGACCTGTTTGCTCTGAAGCTGAAACTAGGATTACCAGATTACCAGAATGCACGGTGAGAAAACATGTAAATAAAATAACTTGAATGTCTTTGCACTTGAAAAAAAAAAAAAAAAACAACAACTGGGCATTGACATAAATACTGAGCACCAAAAAAGTGAGCGTGTGTGTGTGGGGGGGGGGGGGAGAGGCGGTCATGAAAAGACCTGCAATAGCAAGGGATAGGTTGACTTAGAGTGAGTTGGTCTATGATCCACCGGGCTATTAAAAAGGGGGTTGGGAGGTGGGGGTAAGAAACAGCAGCAGAAGAAAAGCTCGCTGTCTGTCAATGTATGACAAGTTCTCTACTGTGTACACCCCCCCACCTTTTTTATACACACGCACGCACACAAATATCCCTAGAAAAGATCTCACAATGCTTTTTTAGGACCCTGTCCAATAAATAAGAAATCTGGCTTCGTAATTATTTGGTGTGTACAGTAATTTAAACGAACCAATCGACGCCATTGTCGCTGAATAACCCAAACGGAAATCTGCGACATCTTGATTGCCCAAACTACAGCGTGGTTTTCAGTGGTTTGAGATCCGCGTCGATTTTATTTTTCGGTTTCTCTCTTTACAGTTACTAGTTTAGCAATGGCTCCCGACAGCAGAATTTATGTCGGCAATCTTCCACCTGACATAAGAACAAGAGATATTGAAGATTTGTTTTATAAATACGGAAAAATCTCATTTATTGACTTGAAAAACAGACGAGGCCCTCCATTCGCCTTTGTCGAATTTGAAGATCCTAGGTATGTACAGGAAACGATATATTGTACGATTGTTATCTAATGTAAATTAAGTCATTTTAACAGGTAACTAGTTCTATTAGATGTTCAGCAGGATATTGTGAATTATGCATCGTCGAATGCGCTGTAGTTTGAATTGAATCATCATCATGAAGCATGTCCTTTGCTTGCAGAACGCCAGTCTCATATATAAAAATAAAGCGTTTAAATTAACATACACAACTATATATGTTCACTTAGGAAATTAAATGTTTCTTCTCCGAACTTCGTCCTCATATTATTGCTGCCAGACAAATAATAAGATTAGCTGAGTCAGTCATCAGTCAGTAATTCCCATGGGTTTGTAGTTCTGCATATGTGCTCTCTCTCTAGCATTTGTTTAGTCTGCTTATGTAAATACTTTAGTCCAATTTTCAAAATTCCCTCTACGCCAATAAAACCAGCACAGTTGGATAGCTGAAACAAATCTCTTTCCAACGGTACCTCATTTATGCTTGTATGTCATTTCTGAGCTATGTAAGTTTTTGTGGAGATGCGATGAGATGTAAAAAAAAAGCTGCTAAAACTTGCGTCTGTGAAACAAGAAGTTTTCTCTGCGCAACCAAACTGTGCACTTCTGTTTTGGCTTTGTTTACATTGGACTGTCATTGGACAAGATGGCAGACAATGAGACACAGCCACTGGCTGAGCCAGCGATTGCCTGAAAAATGTCACTGTACATCTACCTAGCCACTGTTCAAAAAGAAATTTTATTATACACAAATGTAAAATTGGATGGAGATTTCAATTATAACTAGCATTAACAGGATGAGTAACAGTTAAAGCCTATGCTAACTTTGAATACTTATCGCTATTTTCAATCAAACTGATGTAACAGAAAAACAAAGGACGTAGCGAAATTTAATGAGAGATTAGGATCCTGGCTGACATTTCCGAAACAAGTTTCGAACGGTTTCCATGGTAACGGAAATTGCCAAAAAGACCGCAAATTGTCGAAACTGTAGTCGCTAGCTTATGTTCTATTCCCATTCAATACTTTTAATGGAACACGCTGTGAGAACAGTATAGGCTTTTCTGTGGAACCTACAGGAGCATAACAAATATATAAAAAAACAAGATACAGAGAAAGGAGCTAGAGAGTGAAGCTAGAAAGATGGGGAGAGCTGCATGCAATAGTGAAGACTGGAACAACTTTGCCTGACCTGGTTAGAAGCCTATGCCCCTTTGGGGAATAGAAGGCAGAAGAAAAACAATGTACAAATGATTTATATTCACTGTCGCTTTAAACACTACATAACTCTTTGAAAATGAAAAAGCACGGACACCTTACTTATTAAAATCTCTTTACGGTCACCGAGTCCAGTATAAGTATATTGTGCTTCATGTAAGGGGGGGGGGGGGGGGGTGGGTGGGGGGGGGGGGGGGGGGGGGGGGGGGGGGGGGGGGGGGGAGGGGAGATAAGGAATACTTACATGGCTGACTTTTTTTCCAGACATTTCCTTGCCTCAAACAAATAACTGGACATTTATGTTTTCAGAGATGCTGAAGATTCAGTCCGACAGAGAGACGGGTACAATTACGATGGTTACACACTGCGAGTCGAGTTCCCACGGGGCAGTGGTGCACCAAGGGGCGGTTATAGGGGAAGAGGAGGATTTGGTGGTGATGGTGGCGGCCGTGGTGGTGGCATGAGAGGTGGTGGCCCCCCATCTAGAAGAACACAGTACAGAGTCTTAGTGTCAGGTAATTATCATCATTGTCCACTTGTGCCTTCACGTGTTGTGGGGAAGAACTGTTTGCGATTCATTGATGGATGGAATACACTTTGGCTGTTGTCATTGTGTGTTAATGTAGCAGCTCTTGGAAGTCAACAGTCCATCTTCTCCTAGGGTGGCCTCTTGCTTTCACTTCAGATCTTTCCCATTGTAGCGCAAGTGTTGTTGTTGGTAGTTGTGTCTACTAGATGACCAAATCATTAGATCTTCTGTTTGTCAGTGAATTTGCAGCAAGGTGTTGTTCCTACAATCTACAATCTGTCTGATAATGAAACATCAGCTGTCAGTTCTGGAAACGCCAGGTCCAACAACTACAATACTTTGTCCTTATCTGAGAAGACAAGGTCTATATTCTTTTCATGTCGCTGTTGACACACAAGGCATTTACAAGTGATTTCCTTTGCTGTTGCTGTTATTCTGCGTATGGCAGGACTGTTCAGCTAAGTTTTCTAATGGGCCAAAATGTTAAATCAGCATTGATACTGGCCGGACACTGGAGCTCCAACCAGCATAGAAAGATAATTAATATAATAAAGTTGGCAGTTATCCACAAGGCACTTCCCTGGCATCTGCAGTATCCTTTGTCATTTTACATTCCCTTATTTCTTTTTCTGCTGTTCTTTTGCAGGTTTCCTTGGGTCATGGCTAATCAACTGGCAGTCAGCCAGGCTAGATCTTGCCTGCAGATGACTAGCAAGTGGCCTGCCGATCATTGCTAGTTATACTGTATCAAACACCATCTGTGGTTGGGCTCGGGCCCCTGCTGTCCCATGGCCATCCCCAGTTTCACAGAGTTGGCCCTGAGTAAACTTAGTTGATTAGTTTTCGCCTTAGATCATTTCTGTCCCCTTGTTCCACCGGCTGTCAGAGAGTTGTCATTACCGAATGGTCACGAAGTATTCTGCAGACATGTCCCATCCGTCTCCATAGTTAGAAGGCACGGAGCCTTGATCTAACTACACTAGAGATCAAGAAAGTCTGTGGAATTCAAACAGGTGTGAATATGTGCAGTCTGCTAATCTGGGGTACAAGCTGATAATCACCAGAGCCACTGACAGACCTCCCATGCAAACTCTCCTTCTATCCATGCTGGCCTTCTTGTGACACAGGCCTAACAGTTAGAAAATGTTTTTCTGGATGCATTCTTTTTCTATGATTGCTGGAGATGCATTTTTTTCACAGACAAGATGGCGAGCTTGAGGTCCTTACAAATAAATACCCCACAATTGGTCTGTTAGGGTCCACGAGATTTCCTCTCTGTGACTGGCAATGTCTGGGCGTTACTTTTGGAATGCACCATAACCATATGCCAAGTGTGGGTGTGATCTTGACAATGTTTATTGATTGGACTTTTTGTGTTTCTGATGGCAGGGCTACCTACAAGTGGAAGTTGGCAGGATCTGAAGGACCACATGAGAGAAGCTGGAGATGTGTGCTATGCTGATGTCTTTAAAGATGGTACTGGTGTTGTTGAGTTCCTTCGTAAGGAAGACATGAAGTATGCAGTTCGTAAGCTTGATGACACCAAGTTTAGATCCCATGAGGTTTGTTGCTTTCCATTGTTTGCACTTGTACTTTCTGTTTCTAGTACTGATATTATTGCTGATTGATAATGTAGAGATGTTTCAGTTGGGGATCAGTCTGGGCAGTACCTCTGCCTAACTACTGCATGTTCTGTCCAGAGTAAACACAAATGTGGCCGATAACAACAGCATCGAGCATGGTCTCCAGTGAAGTATCAGTCTCTTTGTGATCAGACCTGTTTGTGACTACAGACTTTGCGTTCTATAAGGCTGCATACCACCTCAGACAGTTCCCTATGATAAATGGTTAACAGTCCATTCATTGCACCCAGTGCTTGGAAGACTCAGTGGCATGCTGGAATAAATGTCTTGCTTTCCTGTCACCACCAAAGCAAAAGCAACACAAGTGAACAGCTGGACACAGTCTAGTCAGCCAAGATATTGGCAGTTCCAACTGTGTTTATACATGTTCTGAGTGCTCTTGTGCCACTGCAATTCATCTTGTCTCTGATTATTTGTAGGTCTGCCTTTGTAGTCCTTTTATGTCTTTTATAATGGTAATACTTCAGTCAGTTTTGCCCAGAAGAGTTTCTCTGTTACTAGCAGTGGAACAGAATTCAGACATGGTCAGATCTGTCTGCTCAACTTGCTAGTGTTTTCCATGTTTTGACAAGCACATTCGTAGTGATAAACACATTCACATATACTTTTCACTTGACACAAACCTGTTCTTTAGTTCAGATCTGTCTTTATTAGGAAAAGCATTTAAATTTTATATTTTTCCCAGGATTGAATTTGTATATTTCTGCATTCTGTTTGGTGTTGAACTTTGGTAGTTTTTCAGTCTCTGCTGTGTGCATATATGACCTCGCTTTTTTTACTGGTCTGGGAAAACTGCACATCCAGGTATCAGGTCTAGTCTGGGAAAACTGCACATCTAGGTATCAGGTCTGGTCTGGGAAGACTGCACATCCAGGTAACAGGTCTGGGAAGACTGCACATCCAGGTAACAGGTCTGGGAAGACTGCACATCCAGGTAACAGGTCTGGGAAGACTGCACATCCAGGTGTCAGGTCTGGTCTGGGAAGACTGCACATCCAGGTGTCAGGTCTGGTCTGGGAAGACTGCACATCCAGGTATCAGGTCTGGTCTGGGAAGACTGCACATCCAGGTATCAGGTCTGGTCTGGGAAGACTGCACATCCAGGTGTCAGGTCAGGTCTGGGAAGACTGCACATCCAGGTGTCAAGTCTGGTCTGGGAAGACTGCACATCCAGGTATCAGGTCTGGTCTGGGAAGACTGCACATCCAGGTATCTGGTCTGGTCTGGGAAGACTGCACATCCAGGTAACAGGTCTGGGAAGACTGCACATCCAGGTGTCTGGTCTGGGAAAACTGCACATCCAGGTGTCTGGTCTGGGAAGACTGCACATCCAGGTAACAGGTCTGGGAAGACTGCACATCCAGGTAACAGGTCTGGGAAGACTGCACATCCAGGTAACAGGTCTGGGAAGACTGCACATCCAGGTATCAGGTCTGGGAAGACTGCACATCCAGGTATCAGGTCTGGGAAGACTGCACATCCAGGTGTCTGGTCTGGTCTGGGAAGACTGCACATCCAGGTATCAGGTCTGGGAAGACTGCACATCCAGGTATCAGGTCTGGGAAGACTGCACATCCAGGTATCAGGTCTGGGAAGACTGCACATCCAGGTATCAGGTCTGGGAAGACTGCACATCCAGGTATCAGGCCTGGGAAGACTGCACATCCATGTATCAGGTCTGGGAAGACTGCACATCCAGGTATCAGGTTTGGGAAGACTGCACATCCAGGTGTCTGGTCTGGTCTGGGAAGACTGCACATCCAGGTGTCTGGTCTGGGAAGACTGCACATCCAGGGATCAGGAGTGTGCGTGTGATATTAGGTTCTTGTAAACAGATTTTGTTCAGAATTAAATGCTTCATAAACTGGATTTAAACATGCCACTTTAGTGCCCCTTGCCAACACCCATACCCATCTTTCTAGGCTATACGTTGGGGTTAAATATACCTAGCTCCTCCTTCACTGGCCGAGCGTGCTGGTTGTTCAACCGTTTCTTGACTTTAGTCTTATTTTGGAAGTGTGTTTTCTGTGCCTAACTATTTTTCAGATCTGGCTTTTTGGTACGCAGACTGTTAGTTCCTTGCCTCTCCGATTTTGACAAAAACCTGCCTAATTAGTCTATGACATGCTTGTTAGGGCGCAGTATGTCTAACCTGTTGCCCCTGTCCCCTCCTACAACCCACACGATTGGGGGGGGGGGGGGGAGTATACCTAGTCTCTTGGAGGGCTCGTCATTGACACCACTTCCCAGGTGCCAAGCGACTTCATCATGTGTGATCTTTGGCATCATTTCTGATATTGTGTGTCCGTGACACTACTCCCCACGTACCAAACTACCTGTGGTATCATATTTGATCTTGTGTGTTCTAGGGTACCTCTGTGTATTGTTAATGCCGTTTTTTGTTTTATTTGCAGGGTGAAGTAGCATACATTCGCGTCAAGGAGGACAACCCTCGTAGTTCTCGAAGCCGCAGTCCTAGTGCCAAGCGCTCCAGGGCGAGTCCAAGATATTCACCGATGAGGGAGCGCTCTTACACGTCATACTGAACAATCCTCGGCTGAAAACAATAAAACACTTTTTATATGAGACCATATGGATGTGATCATTGGTATTATTTGTTTTCCGTTCATTGCCAGGTTTTTATTGATACTTTTGCAGTCTTATTTAGACCAGCACATCATGGCTAGTGAGTCTGGATGTCTTGTGTCTCTCCAAGTAAGATGTCTTTCATTTGGTTCTGTCTTAGATCTTTTACTGTTATCAGCAAATTAATAATGTTTTGTGAACTGACGTTGCCAACTTTCCCCCTTCAGATACAGTATCTAGACTTAACATCTGTCTCATATGGTGCCGCCTTTCTCTGCTATTGTCTACAAGTTTTGCAGTGTCAGTTAGCCTTTTTCTTTCCAGTCTTGTTTTCAATTCTCCTTTAGACCTCCTGCGACTTGTTTTTTAAAACACGTATTACGTGCCTTTCGGGATTGATTAAACAATCCGTGCTGTCTAATTAAGTTTTCTAATGATTTAGTTTTAGGGTCTTTTATCTTGTTGGGAAAAACAATAATCAGAAATAAGGTTATTTTTGGTACTTGTTTCTTGTATTCCAAATGAAGTTTGTTGTGACAAATGATCTTGTTTGCTTAGTTTGGAACACTTGAACATGAAACCATTTGAGATTGAAGTGCAGAACTGATCTTTTTGTTTTATCCTTTCTCAGAGCGCTCCTGCAAGCTTCGGTTGTCTGGCACTATCGGAGCTGCTGCAACAGGAGCGCCACATGCTAGTAGGTCAAGTTGCTGACTAAACCGTCCAGCTTTCCTATCACCCTAGCTCGTTTAAACTGTAACGGACTGACATATATGGTATGCTTAAACAAAAAAAAATTAGTGTTCCATTTAGTTATTTGAAAGTCTAATTTTTTTTAAGTTTTTAAAAAAATAAGGATTATTCTTGGTCATATTTGTGTACATTTTCCTTCCTTGAGATCATTGTAAATAAAGTTCTCCTTAGTATTTCATGAACTGGCTTGGGGTCTGTTTGTTTCCATGCTTTAAAACAATCCAGTAAGAAGATAGGGTCAGTGAGGTTAGTTTTTGTGTACAGATATATTGTTCTGTGCATTATATGCCTCTTGTTTCTTTCCTGCAATTCTACGAGTATTAAACAATACCTATCATGTACATTTGTGCTACAAAGCTGCCATATAATATATCCAACCTATTATGGAGTTTCTGAACTCTTTCATTCCAAACATGTGACTTACTTATTGTGTGGCAGATGTGCCTTTCCCTTCCTTCCACATCCATAAGGGTGGTTTGTAGCCTCCGCATTTTAACATTCAAGTATTCTCTTGCAGACATGACCACTGAATGCTTTCCTCATATGATGAGTTGTCCATTCATTTTGCTAGGTCTCCACTGAACAGCTTTTGTCACACACTGCGGGATGTCTACTCCTTTTTTTCCCTTTGTCATGTTCACTGTATGTAAAGTCTGACAGTAGTTCTGCTTGTTCGCTGTATGTAAAGTCTGACAGAACAGTTCTGCTTGTTCACTGTATGTAAAGTCTGCCACTAGTTCTGCTTGTTCACTGTATGTAAAGTCTGCCACTAGTTCTGCTTGTTCACTGTATGTAAAGTCTGACGGAACAGTTCTGCTTGTTCACTGTATGTAAAGTCTGATGGAACAGTTCTGCTTGTTCACTGTATGTAAAGTCTGACAGTAGTTCTGCTTGTTCGCTGTATGTAAAGTCTGACAGTAGTTCTGCTTGTTCGCTGTATGTAAAGTCTGACAGTAGTTCTGCTTGTTCGCTGTATGTAAAGTCTGACAGAACAGTTTTGCTTGTTCACTGTATGTAAAGTCTGACAGTAGTTCTGCTTGTTCGCTGTATGTAAAGTCTGATGGAACAGTTCTGCTTGTTCGCTGTATGTAGTCTGATGGAACAGTTCTGCTTGTTCACTGTATGTAAAGTCTGACAGTAGTTCTGCTTGTTCGCTGTATGTAAAGTCTGACAGTAGTTCTGCTTGTTCGCTGTATGTAAAGTCTGACAGAACAGTTCTGCTTGTTCACTGTATGTAAAGTCTGACAGTAGTTCTGCTTGTTCACTGTATGTAAAGTCTGACAGTAGTTCTGCTTGTTCACTGTATGTAAAGTCTGACAGTAGTTATGCTTGTTCACTGTATGTAAAGTCTGACAGTAGTTCTGCTTGTTCACTGTATGTAAAGTCTGACAGTAGTTCTGTTCTGTATTAAAGTCTGACGGAACAGTTCTGCTTGTTCACTGTATGTAAAGTCTGACAGTAGTTCTGCTTGTTCACTGTATGTAAAGTCTGACGGAACAGTTCTGCTTGTTCACTGTATGTAAAGTCTGACAGAACAGTTCTGGTTGTTCACTGTATGTAAAGTCTGACGGAACAGTTCTGGTTGTTCGCTGTATGTAAAGTCTGACAGAACAGTTCTGGTTGTTCGCTGTATGTAAAGTCTGCCACTAGTTCTGCTTGTTCACTGTATGTAAAGTCTGACGGAACAGTTCTGGTTGTTCACTGTATGTAAAGTCTGACGGAACAGTTCTGCTTGTTCACTGTATGTAAAGTCTGACGGAACAGTTCTGCTTGTTCACTGTATGTAAAGTCTGACGGAACAGTTCTGCTTGTTCGCTGTATGTAAAGTCTGATGGAACAGTTCTGCTTGTTCACTGTATGTAAAGTCTGACAGTAGTTCTGCTTGTTCACTGTATGTAAAGTCTGACGGAACAGTTCTGCTTGTTCACTGTATGTAAAGTCTGACAGAACAGTTCTGGTTGTTCGCTGTATGTAAAGTCTGCCACTAGTTCTGCTTGTTCACTGTATGTAAAGTCTGACAGTAGTTCTGCTTGTTCACTGTATGTAAAGTCTGCCACTAGTTCTGCTTGTTCACTGTATGTAAAGTCTGACGGAACAGTTCTGGTTGTTCGCTGTATGTAAAGTCTGACAGAACAGTTCTGCTTGTTCACTGTATGTAAAGTCTGACAGAACTAGTTCTGCTTGTTCACTGTATGTAAAGTCTGACAGTAGTTTCTGCTTGTTCACTGTATGTAAAGTCTGACAGTAGTTCTGCTTGTTCACTGTATGTAAAGTCTGATGGAACAGTTCTGCTTGTTCACTGTATGTAAAGTCTGACAGTAGTTCTGCTTGTTCACTGTATGTAAAGTCTGATGGAACAGTTCTGCTTGTTCACTGTATGTAAAGTCTGACAGGACAGTTCTGGTTGTTCACTGTATGTAAAGTCTGACAGTAGTTCTGCTTGTTCACTGTATGTAAAGTCTGACAGTAGTTCTGCTTGTTCACTGTATGTAAAGTCTGACAGTAGTTCTGCTTGTTCACTGTATGTAAAGTCTGACAGTAGTTCTGCTTGTTCACTGTATGTAAAGTCTGACAGTAGTTCTGCTTGTTCACTGTATGTAAAGTCTGACAGAACAGTTCTGCTTGTTCACTGTATGTAAAGTCTGACAGTAGTTCTGCTTGTTCACTGTATGTAAAGTCTGACAGAACAGTTCTGCTTGTTCACTGTATGTAAAGTCTGACAGTAGTTCTGCTTGTTCACTGTATGTAAAGTCTGACAGTAGTTCTGCTTGTTCACTGTATGTAAAGTCTGACAGAACAGTTCTGCTTGTTCGCTGTATGTAAAGTCTGACAGTAGTTCTGCTTGTTCACTGTATGTAAAGTCTGACAGTAGTTCTGGTTGTTCACTGTATGTAAAGTCTGACAGAACAGTTCTGCTTGTTCGCTGTATGTAAAGTCTGACAGTAGTTCTGCTTGTTCACTGTATGTAAAGTCTGACAGTAGTTCTGGTTGTTCACTGTATGTAAAGTCTGACAGTAGTTCTGGTTGTTCGCTGTATGTAAAGTCTGACAGTAGCTTGTTCACTGTAAAGTTGTTCACTGTTAAGTCTGTAAAGTCTGGTTGTGACTGTAGTGACAGTAGTTCTGGTTGTTCACTGTATGTAAAGTCTGACAGTAGTTCTGCTTGTTCACTGTATGTAAAGTCTGACAGTAAAGTCTTGTTCACTGACAGTAGTTCTGGTTGTTCACTGTATGTAAAGTCTGACAGTAGTTCTGGTTGTTCACTGTATGTAAAGTCTGACAGAACAGTTCTGCTTGTTCGCTGTATGTAAAGTCTGACAGTAGTTCTGCTTGTTCACTGTATGTAAAGTCTGACAGTAGTTCTGCTTGTTCACTGTATGTAAAGTCTGACAGTAGTTCTGCTTGTTCACTGTATGTAAAGTCTGACAGTAGTTCTGCTTGTTCACTGTATGTAAAGTCTGCCACTAGTTCTGCTTGTTCACTGTATGTAAAGTCTGACGGAACAGTTCTGGTTGTTCGCTGTATGTAAAGTCTGACAGAACAGTTCTGCTTGTTCACTGTATGTAAAGTCTGCCACTAGTTCTGCTTGTTCACTGTATGTAAAGTCTGACAGTAGTTCTGCTTGTTCACTGTATGTAAAGTCTGACAGAACAGTTCTGCTTGTTCGCTGTATGTAAAGTCTGATGGAACAGTTCTGCTTGTTCACTGTATGTAAAGTCTGACAGAACAGTTCTGCTTGTTCGCTGTATGTAAAGTCTGATGGAACAGTTCTGCTTGTTCACTGTATGTAAAGTCTGACAGTAGTTCTGCTTGTTCACTGTATGTAAAGTCTGACAGTAGTTCTGCTTGTTCACTGTATGTAAAGTCTGATGGAACAGTTCTGCTTGTTCACTGTATGTAAAGTCTGACAGTAGTTCTGCTTGTTCACTGTATGTAAAGTCTGATGGAACAGTTCTGCTTGTTCACTGTATGTAAAGTCTGACAGGACAGTTCTGGTTGTTCACTGTATGTAAAGTCTGACAGTAGTTCTGCTTGTTCACTGTATGTAAAGTCTGACAGTAGTTCTGCTTGTTCACTGTATGTAAAGTCTGACAGTAGTTCTGCTTGTTCACTGTATGTAAAGTCTGACAGTAGTTCTGCTTGTTCACTGTATGTAAAGTCTGACAGTAGTTCTGCTTGTTCACTGTATGTAAAGTCTGACAGAACAGTTCTGCTTGTTCACTGTATGTAAAGTCTGATGGAACAGTTCTGCTTGTTCACTGTATGTAAAGTCTGACAGAACAGTTCTGCTTGTTCGCTGTATGTAAAGTCTGACAGTAGTTCTGCTTGTTCACTGTATGTAAAGTCTGACAGTAGTTCTGGTTGTTCACTGTATGTAAAGTCTGACAGAACAGTTCTGCTTGTTCGCTGTATGTAAAGTCTGACAGTAGTTCTGCTTGTTCACTGTATGTAAAGTCTGACAGTAGTTCTGGTTGTTCACTGTATGTAAAGTCTGACAGAACAGTTCTGCTTGTTCGCTGTATGTAAAGTCTGACAGTAGTTCTGCTTGTTCACTGTATGTAAAGTCTGACAGTAGTTCTGGTTGTTCACTGTATGTAAAGTCTGACAGTAGTTCTGGTTGTTCACTGTATGTAAAGTCTGACAGTAGTTCTGGTTGTTCACTGTATGTAAAGTCTGACAGTAGTTCTGGTTGTTCACTGTATGTAAAGTCTGACAGTAGTTCTGCTTGTTCACTGTATGTAAAGTCTGACAGTAGTTCTGGTTGTTCACTGTATGTAAAGTCTGACAGTAGTTCTGGTTGTTCACTGTATGTAAAGTCTGACAGAACAGTTCTGCTTGTTCGCTGTATGTAAAGTCTGACAGTAGTTCTGCTTGTTCACTGTATGTAAAGTCTGACAGTAGTTCTGCTTGTTCACTGTATGTAAAGTCTGACAGTAGTTCTGCTTGTTCACTGTATGTAAAGTCTGACAGTAGTTCTGCTTGTTCACTGTATGTAAAGTCTGACAGTAGTTCTGGTTGTTCACTGTATGTAAAGTCTGACAGAACAGTTCTGCTTGTTCACTGTATGTAAAGTCTGACAGAACAGTTCTGCTTGTTCACTGTATGTAAAGTCTGACAGTAGTTCTGCTTGTTCACTGTATGTAAAGTCTGACAGTAGTTCTGCTTGTTCACTGTATGTAAAGTCTGACAGTAGTTCTGCTTGTTCACTGTATGTAAAGTCTGACAGTAGTTCTGCTTGTTCACTGTATGTAAAGTCTGACAGTAGTTCTGCTTGTTCACTGTATGTAAAGTCTGACAGTAGTTCTGCTTGTTCGCTGTATGTAAAGTCTGATGGAACAGTTCTGCTTGTTCGCTGTATGTAAAGTCTGATGGAACAGTTCTGCTTGTTCGCTGTATGTAAAGTCTGATGGAACAGTTCTGCTTGTTCGCTGTATGTAAAGTCTGACAGAACAGTTCTGCTTGTTCGCTGTATGTAAAGTCTGACAGTAGTTCTGCTTGTTCACTGTATGTAAAGTCTGACAGAACAGTTCTGGTTGTTCACTGTATGTAAAGTCTGACAGTAGTTCTGCTTGTTCGCTGTATGTAAAGTCTGACAGTACTTCTGGTTGTTCGCTGTATGTAAAGTCTGACAGTAGTTCTGCTTGTTCACTGTATGTAAAGTCTGATGGAACAGTTCTGCTTGTTCACTGTATGTAAAGTCTGATGGAACAGTTCATTCACTTCTGGACTTGGTCTTGTTCCAGAACTTTTTGCATGCACATCTGTTTCACAGATCTGATTTATTTGTATGCAGGCTGATGGTTTGTTGCCTCCCAAGCAAATGCACAGCAACTTTGAAGGATGCAGCCCCTGGTCAGTCAGCTCTTGCATCTTGCCTCTACTCACCCCCAGCCCTCCAAATGTGGCCCCAGAACCCCACTCATTGTCTGCATCAACTATCAGATGGTACAGCTGGGGTGTACTAGGTCCAGTTTAGAGATGACCAGATATTTCTCATTTTCTAGAATGCACTGTAGCAGATATACTTGAGGAATGTGGTGAAGCCCAGTTTCTCTCATGCTTCACCGTTTGTAAACTAGAGCAGAATTGATTGAATTTACTGCTAAAATACTGGAAGTATACAGGGTAGACTCAAGTGATAGTTTTCTTTGTTTCTCTTGTGAGCGTGCTAACACAGAAGACACAGCTAACAATCCTAATTAGAGTATCACCGTGAAACACTGAATTTGTGAATCTGATGTATTACAAATTTGTTTCTAGAACTAACAAGATAACTCTGTTTTCCATTAAACTTAGAGTCAGTAGATTTTCTTAAATAGACCAGTTGTGATTCTGACATACTAAAACAAGTACCAGGCCGTTATACCATTGTCTAATCCTGTTTCTATTTTTTCCTTCCCTTATAGTTGCATACATAAATGGATAAGGAAAAGATAGGATGGAATGGATAATACAATTTGGCTAAATGGATAAGGAATGGAAAGGATAGTTTTTGGATCGTGTAAGGATAATGGATAAAATTTTGTCTAGGTGGATGAGTTCAAGGATAATTTTTTGATCATGTAAGGATAATGGATAAAACTTTGTCTAGGTGGATAAAGGACGGAAAGGATAGTTTTTGGATGATGTAAGGATAATGGATTGGAAAGTTATATTTAAGTAAATTTGATAGGATAAAACAAATTGATGCATTGTTTGGAAAATAATGCAGGATTAATCATAGGGATGGATAAGGAACATTGGATTTTATGGATAAAGGATCTTTGGATGGATTAATGGATTAGATAAAGGGGGAGTGGGGAGGGAACAAGTGGATTGGAATCTGAAAATCTAGGTAAAAATTGAGGAGCAAATGTTGGCTGGCTGCTGAGTTGCATCTGAAACGTGTTAACTGCACAGTCTGCCTGGAAAGGGTTGATGCATATTTGAGTATGTGCATGATGACAGCGGTACAATAGAGTCCACACGAATGTAGTGGTCTTGCTGTCAGGCAGAATGTTTTGGGGGAAGTGGTAAAGGCATTACGATCTGCGAAATTACGAGCCAAAATTTAAAACTTGTCATCTGCATCATTCTGCACTTGATTTTTGTGAAATCAAAATGGAATAAAGCCATTCATACTTATGGATTTGGGTGGATACAGGATTTGCAGTAATCAGGAAAGGTCAGGTATTAACAGTCCATCTAGTGGATTATTGTGGTGGATAAATGTTGTGGTAGTCTTGTGTTGTTGTCAGGGCAGTTGGAATTCACCAAACTAATTAGCAGCCAGTTGGAGAAGTCTTGCAGTGTTGAGGGTTAGATTGGGTGAATACCAGCACTGTTCAGAGATGTTAGCCATGCTTCTGATCGGATTGTGATCTATGTTTTAGTTCATGTGGAAATGTTTATGACATGTCTCCTGTCTTTGTGTGCATCAAGTTTCCTCTCACCGAGACAGCTGTCTAGCACCTTATTCTTGTTAGCACTCACTGACCGGGCAATTCTAGTTGTCTTTCGATACCCAGACTTTCTTATTCCAGAAGTTTTGCTTGCATATCCATTTAACAGATGTTGCTTGATCAGTGCTTCCATTTTTTTCCTGTCCCTAAAATGAGCTCTAGAATCCACAGAGAGAGATGGCTAGCATAAACAGACACTAGAGTCTCTAGTGAGTGCCCCTGTTGCAACATCTCTCTTTCTCTCTCTGTTGTGGGTGTCCTCTGCAAAGACTGGCTTGTCTAGCACCACAGATGATCATGTCATGTGTACTGCACTGACTTGTCTAGCACCACAAATGATCATGTCATGTGTACTGCACTGACTTGTCTAGCACCACAGATGATCATGTCCTGTGTACTGCACTGACTTGTCTAGCACCACAAATGGTCATGTTTACTGCACTGACTTGTCTAGCACCACAGATGATCATGTTATGTGTACTGCACTGACTTGTCTAGCACCACAGATGATCATGTTTACTGCACTGACTTGTCTAGCACCACAGATGATCATGTCCTGTGTACTGCACTGACTTGTCTAGCACCACAAATGGTCATGTTTACTGCACTGACTTGTCTAGCACCACAGATGATCATGTCCTGTGTACTGCACTGACTTGTCTAGCACCACAGATGATCATGTCCTGTGTACTGCACTGACTTGTCTAGCACCACAGATGATCATGTCATGTGTACTGCACTGACTTGTCTAGCACCACAGATGATCATGTCATGTGTACTGCACTGACTTGTCTAGCACCACAGATGATCATGTCATGTGTACTGCACTGACTTGTCTAGCACCACAGATGATCATGTCCTGTGTACTGCACTGACTTGTCTAGCACCACAGATGATCATGTCATGTGTACTGCACTGACTTGTCTAGCACCACAGATGATCATGTCCTGTGTACTGCACTGACTTGTCTAGCACCACAGATGATCATGTCCTGTGTACTGCACTGACTTGTCTAGCACCACAGATGATCATGTCATGTGTACTGCACTGACTTGTCTAGCACCACAGATGATCATGTCCTGTGTACTGCACTGACTTGTCTAGCACCACAGATGATCATGTCATGTGTACTGCACTGACTTGTCTAGCACCACAGATGATCATGTCATGTGTACTGCACTGACTTGTCTAGCACCACAGATGATCATGTCCTGTGTACTGCACTGACTTGTCTAGCACCACAGATGATCATGTCATGTGTACTGCACTGACTTGTCTAGCACCACAGATGATCATGTCCTGTGTACTGCACTGACTTGTCTAGCACCACAGATGATCATGTCATGTGTACTGCACTGACTTGTCTAGCACCACAGATGATCATGTCATGTGTACTGCACTGGACCATTGATATCTGCTACTGTTCCCTTCCCACTGTTATAGGGCTGACATGGTTTAGGTGAACTCCACTGTCTGTTGACTTTTGTTTTGTTGTAAACTTTGGCGGATTCTCTTGGTCAGTGCATCAGTCATCTCGATGGACCAAGAAGAGAAAGCTTGGCATATAGGCAAAACCTGTTGGAGATATTTACTAGCGACCTTCCCTGGAACAGAAGGGGATCTGACACTCCTTCAATTCCTAGGTAAACAAGGATTAGAAATGCCAATTGAGGAACCAGTTCTTACCTACCAGATCCCAGTACATGGTCAACAACTGACTCAGGTTGCCAAGGCAGCTTTATTGTGAAAACAATCCAGGATCATGCTTGTGAGGTTGGCACTCGCCATTACTGTCTGTTTTGGGAAGTAAACAGTTCAGGTTGCAGTTATCTGTAACACTTGGCAACGCACATCAAATCTCATTCACCAGACACATGCTGCACATTGTGGCTGACCTCTTGCCCAGCTACTTGACAGTTTCCTGTGATGAGAAAATAGCTATTGAACATGCTGCTGACAGGACAGATCAAAAACGCCATTACCTCAGAGATGGCTTCTGGCAAAGTTGAATCATCATTCCATGTCTCAGCTCCTGTCCTATAGGAGCCAATCTCCACATAAATTGCTATATTCATGGATGCTGACACAGAAGGAAACTGCAACAAAAAGTCAACTTGATCATAAAAATTCAGCTATAAACGTCGGTAATGCACACGGTTAACAGAGTTAGAAAGGCCACCACTGATAAGTTGATGGAAAATATGTCGATAGGTGGAACATCCATGCCCTGTGACAAGCCACATGATGATGGTGACAAGTAACCGAAGACTATCATGTGCTCTAGTGCCACCATATGCTGACTTTACACCCTGACAGCTCTTGATTGTCACGACTCTTCTGACGATGCACATTACACAAATATCCAGGGGTGTACCAGATGGAGCGCAGTAAACACTAGAGGCTAGTCATCGGTAAGCACATCTGACATTCTGGACTCGCTCATGTCGCTCTAAGGAACCTGAACACAAGTCCACTCAACCGTGACACATTCTCTTACACTTTGAGAGCATTCCTTCAGAACTCATCCAGAGTTGCAGCAGAATCCCCACCTCACTGACAACAACCACACAAGATGTGTACAGTTTGTTGGCCTCACAAGATATATGGTGCTACTGAGAGTGAAAAGGTCAAATGTTTGCCCAGATGTCAGGTTGCCAACCTCTCTGTTGCCATAACCCCATGTCGGTCTGAACATTCTGAAGCAAGTACTGAATGCTGCCGGTTTTTTCACAGGCTGTGAATGTTCTCATTGTTGCTGAGCACTGACAGGTACGTACAACTTCTTGCTAACATTCTCAATTTATATTTGCGATGTGTTGGTGTACTATTCTGATAGTTTGTGTTAGAATGTAGACAAAGCTGGCAACCAGACAGTGCGTCACGATGTTGAAACCCCAGCCTTACAAACTCGATGGATCAGTTACAATTGCTTGGAATATGTAACATGGGAGACAACTATGGGTCGCCAAGAAGTAGGGTTCGCTGGGTGTCGCCAAGAAGTAGGGTTCGCTGGGTAATCATCCAACAGGCCCTGACTGACTGAGGACTGAAATAAAGGTCACCCCCCCCCCCCCAAAAAAAAAAATAAATGCTGGTATAGGTGTGGCGATCTCTCTAGAAAAGGATTGACCAAGTTAAAAAAAACACATGTATATAAGCATGTGTTAGATGCTGTTGTGTGACTGCAGTCAATGTCTCATGTTCATTCATTGTAGCTCCCGCCACTTGCCCTAGTACTGTGCCAACATGCTGACCCAGGGGTTGCAAGTTCAGATCTCCATCAGATTGGCATTTATAATGACCCTCGATCACAGGGGAATGTTCTGCGAAGGTGACCGACATCCAGCTGACCAAATAAGAGGCTAAGAGTAATTGGTTAAACAGAAATAACACAAGGAAATCATGCGTCCTTACCTAACAAAGTCATGGCTTGCAATGTCTATGCTTGTGACATGAATCTGTATTAAGCTGCTACATTTTTTTGTTCTCTCATGTTAAGTGTCGCTTGTGACATCTTGTTTGATTTTAATTGCTCAGTAATAAACAATGTAAAAAAACAACCCCAGATGTGTTCTAGTTAGTGGCATGTCTACTGTGTAGAGAGAGAGAGGTCAAAAATCTTTGACTGAAATCTGTTACTGATGATAAAATAGTTGGGGGGGGGGGGGGGGGGGGGGGGGGGGGGGGGTGGGGGTACTGCCAGCCAAATTGATATTAACGGCACAGCATGGTGATGTATTGATCGCTCTGACCCACACGGGGGAATACCTAGCTTTTTTAGCCGTTACGGGTGTCCTCATTTGAACTCGAGATTGAATGTGATATCTACCCTCAGCCAGGTTGCTGTCCTGATATAAACAAAAAAATGATGGCAGATCTATTTTCTTCTACCGGCGGAAAATCCTGGTTGTCCGTCCATTTGGACTTTGGTTTTGTGCGAGGGCCTGATTGTTTATATTTTAGTGTACATCCGTTTTACTTGTTTATTATCGACTCCCACGACATGCTTGCTGCGACAGCACCGGGTCTGTTCTTGTTGTCCCCACAATGGGGCCCTGAACCCACACGGGGATACCCCTTGTCTTATGTCGACATCATGTTGCAGGTCCTTTGCTCTCATGAAGGCAGCCGTGTAAACTTTCAACTATTTGGGCGTTTCGTGCCAGCGATATATTGCTTCCTTTCTGATGTAACCATTCTCGTGATTGTCGCTGACCCTGGACTGTGGCGATATCAACAATGCCATGCGCAGCAGTCTACCGCCAATATCAGAACGACAAAGGGCACACAACAGTGTAATTGTTGTCCAGGCTAATGGACACGGGAGGTGCAACATGGAGATACCAGAACTGAATATTTCACCAAGGGGACAGCATGTCTGATTCATCAACACACAACAGGGGCCACACAAAATTGGCTTGGACATCTGGCTAGTTGGTACGAAATCGGTCAGCAGCCAGAGCCTGTTACACGAGAACAGCAGGCTACAAAGTAAGGGGCCGACCAAGAAAGTAATGTGTGGAGGGAGTAAAAGACGCTACAGGCACGCACAGAAGCTATGCAACCAGCAATAAACAGAAAACTACACATAACACCTCTGCCAGGATAAGCATTAGGACAAAAACCACTCATTTTATTTTTGAGGAGGAGATTGGAGCCCTCGAGGATCTGTCCGGAGTGTTGAGCTGAGAATCTTGACTATCCACTGATTTCCCCCAAACCATTCAGATGTTTACTATCACCAAAACAGTTTAGGTCAGAAAAAAAAAAAAAAACCAAAACTGCTTTAGGTCGCTTCATGTGACATGGTCGTGGCGACTTTATCCCAGTTGCCAGGTACATTTTACAATTGTAAAAGGGAGATCATTCATGTTGTATCCTTGATTTCTTCTTTAATTGTTACTTTTTATTAGTGTCTGTCACTCTCTCTCTCTCTCTCTCTCTCTCTCTCTCTCTCTCTCTCTCTCTCTCTCTCTCTCTCTCCCCCCTCTCTCTCTCCTCTCTCTCTCTCTCTCTCTCTCTCTCTCTCACGACAACCAGTTGCACACAAATGGGAGACAGACAAGACGTCAACCACTCTCTTCGAAGTCTTTGCATGTATTGGGCTTAAGTTGGTTGCGAATCCTTTACAGGGTGTTGCAGAACTAACCCTAACAGCGCCTGGCTGTTGTGTGGTTTTTCTAGGCAAATTTACGTCCAGTAGTTTGCCATTGCTTTCTGGATACACACACTCTCACACACACACACACACACACACATATATATATATATATATATATATATATATATATATATATATAGAGAGAGAGAGAGAGAGATAGACCAGTGAGCACACTGTTGGTTATGTGGTCAACATCACAATGGCTGCCTTCATAATTCTTTCAACAGCTGGTTAAATTGATAACCATCTAGTTTTGCAATCTGAGAGAATTTTCGGTGGTGTGGAATCATCATTCAAGGCTTTATATAATGTATTGTATTGCTGTTGTCTGACAAATGATTTGGAAAACCAGTAAAGTGTTTCAGCAATAAGGTATTCCAAATTCTTTGGTAAATATTTAGATGAAGCATGTGATTATGCTAGCTGCAATGAATGGCGCATACATTTTTTTAAGTATTAACGATGGGTTAGCTTCCTTCAACTTGGCATAAACGCCACTGTTTATACCATCACTGATGCATTATCAGTACCAATTACGGCCAAATTCTTCAAGCCTAACTGTTTGCTGATTAAAAGGTCCTTTAGTTCCTAAACTATACTTTCTACACCACCCTTTTCAAATTGAACTAGTCCAAGATTTTTTACAAATCGATCAAACGGTCACAGTTTGAAATTGCACAGTGACAAATTAAAAACATTGCGACTGATACTTCAACTTTTGATGATTCATTTATCAGTATAGTTCTGAAAACAGATGTCAGCGGTGTAATATCTTTAAATGAAACTGCAGTTTTATGCTTTTTTAATCTCTGCATGACTCTTTGAGTTTTGTATTTTCGCTTTAATTTCACACTTGAAGTACTTACAACAAGCTTCGGTCATATCCCCAGTTTTTAATTTTGTCATCATGCAATCACTCTTTCAAAATTTTTTGCTCATACTTTACTTTTGGCATGTTGAAAGGTTTTTTCAAAGTGAAAGCCACATAAGAAGGTGAGCAATTATTTTTTTAAATCACATGAAAAAGAAACGCAAAGTCAGCACAGTGAGGATACGGTTGAAACAAAGTTAGTATGACTTACGCGCGTTTTTATTAATGGCAGTTGTCACAATGTACGTGCCAGAGCAAAACAAAAATATTGTAGTAAATTTTTTACACAGTAATTATTAAATTGACAATGAAAGAAAAAAAAAAAATCCATAAAATATCTAACTCCATATGAAAACCTTCTAGAAAAATATTTACGATTTAAACATCAAAAACAGTATCTAAATGCAATGAAAAAGATCTAAATTTGGATATAAAAGATCCAAAGTGGCAACACTGCAATGATACTGGCTGGTTCTGTGCCAGTTACTTGTATATTAATGCATGACAAGCAACATGTTGTCAAGGTCCTTTGTGAGTGTGTGAATGACAGGTCAGCATCAATAGATCATCACGGTCTGTAGAGACTGATACAGCAACCAGTGAGTGGGGGATCTGGCCAATACTCAACACCCAGAGGAAGGCAATACGGGCGTACAATCACATCGCTACTGGTACGCCAGTTTTCCTAATAACTCTTCTATGGTTGCTGTAGATGTGGACGGAGCGTTTATGGAAGTGTCCTGAGTTTTATGATTTCAGTTCTAAAAATCACCTCAAATGTTCAGTATTAGTTCAGATGACATCCACTCACGTGAGTCAGTTTAACAAAGAACTACTTGTGGTTTCGTTTTGGTCTTATCAGCTAATATTATATGGTGTTTTTAATTTTAATCTTGATGTGCAACTCGATACATCCGCAGTGAATTTCTGCACAGCTTTTCCAGCCTGGCTGTACACAGTTGCACAAAGTACCGATCTCATTTTAGTGTTACTTGATAGACACTGTGGACGCTAGGCACGGCCACTGTTTTGAGCCGTGGCGAATTTGTTGCTTATGCCAGACGGTGGGTGTTGCATTTTCGCCATATTTGTAGACTGAAAGGATATAGTTTTATCGCCCAGCTTCTGAGTTGAGTGCATGGCGTGACACGGTGACCTGCGTGGTGTGAATTGTAGATTCAGAAAAGGTCGCGACGCCCGTTGTCGCAATTTTGGTGGTGCCATAATGTGTTTAAAATTGATCGCGTGTGCAACTGCTGATCTGTTGGTGACTTCCGTTACCACCCATGATGAACTGCATTTCTAATGTCGGACTGTTTGTGTTAGCACTTCGGATGTCTACCGTATGCTTTAATACGTGTGTATGCTAGCGCATATGCTGAGACAGCAGTATGTCAGTCTTTCACAAGGGACTGTGATGAACATTCTGTGTGTTTTTAGTTGGCACAGGAGCGGAGCAAAGACGGGGTGACCCGTTTGCTATGAAGCTGAACCTCAGATTACCAGACACTTTGTCATGTGTAGCGGCACATTTTTAGCCACTGTGTGGTGTGTAGCGGCATTATTTCAGCCACTTTATGGTGTGTAGCGGCACATTTTTAGCGACTTTGTGGTGTGTAGCGGCATCTTTTTAGCCACTTTATGGTGTGTTGCGGCATTATTTCAGCCACTTTCTGGTGTGTAGCGGCACATTTTTAGCCACTTTGTGGTGTGTAGCGACATTATTTCAGCCACTTTATGGTGTGTAGCGGCACATTTTTAGACACTTTGTGGTGTGTAGCGGCATTATTTCAGCCACTTTATGGTGTGTAGCGGCATCTTTTCAGCCACTTTATGGTGTGTTGCGGCATTATTTCAGCCACTTTGTGGTGTGTAGCGGCACATTTTTAGCCACTTTGTGGTGTGTAGCGGCATCTTTTCAGCCACTTTATGGTGTGTAGCGGCATTATTTCAGCCACTTTGTGGTGTGTAGCGGCACTTATTTTCTAGAATAAAAGCCCTGAACACATATATTACTAATGTTATACATAGGTAATTAAATATTCGTTCCTTACCCTAAAAATGGTGTAAGTTTAAGGACAGAATTTTTAACAATTTCTGTAATCACCGCCTATGGAATGAATGCAAAATATACTGCTATAAGAAAGTTAGTTACATATCCTTTACAAGACGTCACAGAACCAACCCCAGCATTTTTAGGCTGTTGTGGTTTTTCTAGGCACATTTACGTCCAGTAGTTTGCCATTGCTTCTGGACGGTCGGCTTCTCGATACCACTGTCGAAACCAACAAAATGTCCGCAGCTGGAATCGAACCCGGCACCCCAGTATTACGAAGAGCAACGCCTAAGCCGACTGTAAACTATTGTGGGTGCTGTTTGCCCACATGACAGCTCCATTGACAGTCAATTCTACTGGTTCAGTTGCTAATAGTATTTGGATAAGGCCCTTGGGTATCAGGAAATGACAATCATAATTGTTGAACAACCCCACTGGAATCCTGTCACCGTTAATTTAAGGAAGACGTGATCAACCAAAATACTCTTTCATCAACAGTCAACACCGTTATAGCTTAGATCAGTTGCCAAAACACCGTTATAGCTTAGATCAGTTGCCAAAACACCGTTATAGCTTAGATCAGTTACCAAAACACCGTTATAGCTTAGATCAGTTACCAAAACACCGTTATAGCTTAGATCAGTTGCCAAAACACCGTTATAGCTTAGATCAGTTACCAAAACACCGGTATAGCTTAGATCAGTTACCAAAACACCGGTATAGCTTAGATCAGTTACCAAAACACCGGTATAGCTTAGATCAGTTACCAAAACACCGGTATAGCTTAGATCAGTTACCAAAACACCGTTATAGCTTAGATCAGTTGCCAAAACACCGTTATAGCTTAGATCAGTTACCAAAACACCGGTATAGCTTAGATCAGTTGCCAAAACACCGGTATAGCTTAGATCAGTTACCAAAACACCGGTATAGCTTAGATCAGTTGCCAAAACACCGTTATAGCTTAGATCAGTTACCAAAACACCGGTATAGCTTAGATCAGTTACCAAAACACCGTTATAGCTTAGATCAGTTACCAAAACACCGGTATAGCTTAGATCAGTTACCAAAACACCGTTATAGCTTAGATCAGTTACCAAAACACCGGTATAGCTTAGATCAGTTACCAAAACACCGGTATAGCTTAGATCAGTTACCAAAACACCGGTATAGCTTAGATCAGTTGCCAAAACACCGGTATAGCTTAGATCAGTTACCAAAACACCGGTATAGCTTAGATCAGTTACCAAAACACCGGTATAGCTTAGATCAGTTGCCAAAACACCGTTATAGCTTAGATCAGTTACCAAAACACCGGTATAGCTTAGATCAGTTACCAAAACACCGGTATAGCTTAGATCAGTTACCAAAACACCGGTATAGCTTAGATCAGTTGCCAAAACACCGGTATAGCTTAGATCAGTTACCAAAACACCGGTATAGCTTAGATCAGTTGCCAAAACACCGGTATAGCTTAGATCAGTTGCCAAAACACCGGTATAGCATAGATCAGTTGCCAAAACACCGGTATAGCTTAGATCAGTTGCCAAAACACCGGTATAGCATAGAGCAGTTGCCAAAACACCGGTATAGCTTAGATCAGTTACCAAAACACCGGTATAGCTTAGATCAGTTACCAAAACACCGGTATTGCTTAGATCAGTTACCAAAACACCGGTATAGCTTAGATCAGTTACCAAAACACCGGTATAGCTTAGATCAGTTGCCAAAACACCGGTATAGCATAGAGCAGTTGCCAAAACACCGGTATAGCTTAGATCAGTTGCCAAAACACCGGTATAGCTTAGATCAGTTGCCAAAACACCGGTATAGCGTAGATCAGTTACCAAAACACCGGTATAGCTTAGATCAGTTACCAAAACACCGGTATAGCTTAGATCAGTTACCAAAACACCGGTATAGCTTAGATCAGTTACCAAAACACCGGTATAGCTTAGATCAGTTGCCAAAACACCGTTATAGCTTAGATCAGTTACCAAAACACCGGTATAGCTTAGATCAGTTACAAAAACACCGGTATAGCTTAGATCAGTTACCAAAACACCGGTATAGCTTAGATCAGTTACCAAAACACCGGTATAGCTTAGATCAGTTACCAAAACACCGGTATAGCTTAGATCAGTTGCCAAAACACCGGTATAGCTTAGATCAGTTACCAAAACACCGGTATAGCTTAGATCAGTTACCAAAACACCGGTATAGCTTAGATCAGTTACCAAACACCACCGGTATAGCTTAGATCAGTTACCAAAACACCGGTATAGCTTAGATCAGTTGCCAAAACACCGTTATAGCTTAGATCAGTTACCAAAACACCGGTATAGCTTAGATCAGTTACCAAAACACCGGTATAGCTTAGATCAGTTACCAAAACACCGGTATAGCTTAGATCAGTTACCAAAACACCGGTATAGCTTAGATCAGTTACCAAAACACCGGTATAGCTTAGATCAGTTGCCAAAACACCGGTATAGCTTAGATCAGTTACCAAAACACCGGTATAGCTTAGATCAGTTGCCAAAACACCGGTATAGCTTAGATCAGTTGCCAAAACACCGGTATAGCATAGAGCAGTTGCCAAAACACCGGTATAGCTTAGATCAGTTGCCAAAACACCGGTATAGCATAGAGCAGTTGCCAAAACACCGGTATAGCTTAGATCAGTTACCAAAACACCGGTATAGCTTAGATCAGTTACCAAAACACCGGTATAGCTTAGATCAGTTACCAAAACACCGGTATAGCTTAGATCAGTTACCAAAACACCGGTATAGCTTAGATCAGTTGCCAAAACACCGGTATAGCATAGAGCAGTTGCCAAAACACCGGTATAGCTTAGATCAGTTGCCAAAAAACACCGGTATAGCTTAGATCAGTTGCCAAAAACACCGGTATAGCTTAGATCAGTTACCAAAACACCGGTATAGCTTAGATCAGTTACCAAAACACCGGTATAGCTTAGATCAGTTACCAAAACACCGGTATAGCTTAGATCAGTTACCAAAACACCGGTATAGCTTAGATCAGTTGCCAAAACACCGTTATAGCTTAGATCAGTTACCAAAACACCGGTATAGCTTAGATCAGTTACCAAAACACCGGTATAGCTTAGATCAGTTACAAAAAACACCGGTATAGCTTAGATCAGTTACCAAAACACCGGTATAGCTTAGATCAGTTACCAAAACACCGGTATAGCTTAGATCAGTTGCCAAAACACCGGTATAGCTTAGATCAGTTACCAAAACACCGGTATAGCTTAGATCAGTTGCCAAAACACCGGTATAGCTTAGATCAGTTGCCAAAACACCGGTATAGCATAGAGCAGTTGCCAAAACACCGGTATAGCTTAGATCAGTTACCAAAACACCGGTATAGCTTAGATCAGTTGCCAAAACACCGGTATAGCTTAGATCAGTTACCAAAACACCGGTATAGCTTAGATCAGTTGCCAAAACACCGGTATAGCTTAGATCAGTTGCCAAAACACCGGTATAGCATAGAGCAGTTGCCAAAACACCGGTATAGCTTAGATCAGTTGCCAAAACACCGGTATAGCATAGAGCAGTTGCCAAAACACCGGTATAGCTTAGATCAGTTACCAAAACACCGGTATAGCTTAGATCAGTTACCAAAACACCGGTATAGCTTAGATCAGTTACCAAAACACCGGTATAGCTTAGATCAGTTACCAAAACACCGGTATAGCTTAGATCAGTTGCCAAAACACCGGTATAGCATAGAGCAGTTGCCAAAACACCGGTATAGCTTAGATCAGTTGCCAAAACACCGGTATAGCTTAGATCAGTTGCCAAAACACCGGTATAGCTTAGATCAGTTACCAAAACACCGGTATAGCTTAGATCAGTTACCAAAACACCGGTATAGCTTAGATCAGTTTACCAAAACACCGGTATAGCTTAGATCAGTTACCAAAACACCGGTATAGCTTAGATCAGTTGCCAAAACACCGTTATAGCTTAGATCAGTTACCAAAACACCGGTATAGCTTAGATCAGTTACCAAAACACCGGTATAGCTTAGATCAGTTACCAAAACACCGGTATAGCTTAGATCAGTTACCAAAACACCGGTATAGCTTAGATCAGTTACCAAAACACCGGTATAGCTTAGATCAGTTGCCAAAACACCGGTATAGCTTAGATCAGTTACCAAAACACCGGTATAGCTTAGATCAGTTGCCAAAACACCGGTATAGCTTAGATCAGTTGCCAAAACACCGGTATAGCATAGAGCAGTTGCCAAAACACCGGTATAGCTTAGATCAGTTGCCAAAACACCGGTATAGCATAGAGCAGTTGCCAAAACACCGGTATAGCTTAGATCAGTTACCAAAACACCGGTATAGCTTAGATCAGTTACCAAAACACCGGTATAGCTTAGATCAGTTACCAAAACACCGGTATAGCTTAGATCAGTTACCAAAACACCGGTATAGCTTAGATCAGTTGCCAAAACACCGGTATAGCATAGAGCAGTTGCCAAAACACCGGTATAGCTTAGATCAGTTGCCAAAACACCGGTATAGCTTAGATCAGTTGCCAAAACACCGGTATAGCGTAGATCAGTTACCAAAACACCGGTATAGCTTAGATCAGTTACCAAAACACCGGTATAGCTTAGATCAGTTACCAAAACACCGGTATAGCTTAGATCAGTTACCAAAACACCGGTATAGCTTAGATCAGTTGCCAAAACACCGTTATAGCTTAGATCAGTTACCAAAACACCGGTATAGCTTAGATCAGTTACAAAAACACCGGTATAGCTTAGATCAGTTACCAAAACACCGGTATAGCTTAGATCAGTTACCAAAACACCGGTATAGCTTAGATCAGTTACCAAAACACCGGTATAGCTTAGATCAGTTGCCAAAACACCGGTATAGCTTAGATCAGTTACCAAAACACCGGTATAGCTTAGATCAGTTACCAAAACACCGGTATAGCTTAGATCAGTTACCAAAACACCGGTATAGCTTAGATCAGTTGCCAAAACACCGGTATAGCATAGAGCAGTTGCCAAAACACCGGTATAGCTTAGATCAGTTGCCAAAACACCGGTATAGCTTAGATCAGTTGCCAAAACACCGGTATAGCTTAGATCAGTTACCAAAACACCGGTATAGCTTAGATCAGTTACCAAAACACCGGTATAGCTTAGATCAGTTACCAAAACACCGGTATAGCTTAGATCAGTTACCAAAACACCGGTATAGCTTAGATCAGTTGCCAAAACACCGTTATAGCTTAGATCAGTTACCAAAACACCGGTATAGCTTAGATCAGTTACCAAAACACCGGTATAGCTTAGATCAGTTACCAAAACACCGGTATAGCTTAGATCAGTTACCAAAACACCGGTATAGCTTAGATCAGTTACCAAAACACCGGTATAGCTTAGATCAGTTGCCAAAACACCGGTATAGCTTAGATCAGTTACCAAAACACCGGTATAGCTTAGATCAGTTGCCAAAACACCGGTATAGCTTAGATCAGTTGCCAAAACACCGGTATAGCATAGAGCAGTTGCCAAAACACCGGTATAGCTTAGATCAGTTGCCAAAACACCGGTATAGCATAGAGCAGTTGCCAAAACACCGGTATAGCTTAGATCAGTTACCAAAACACCGGTATAGCTTAGATCAGTTACCAAAACACCGGTATAGCTTAGATCAGTTACCAAAACACCGGTATAGCTTAGATCAGTTACCAAAACACCGGTATAGCTTAGATCAGTTGCCAAAAACACCGGTATAGCATAGAGCAGTTGCCAAAACACCGGTATAGCTTAGATCAGTTGCCAAAACACCGGTATAGCTTAGATCAGTTGCCAAAACACCGGTATAGCTTAGATCAGTTACCAAAACACCGGTATAGCTTAGATCAGTTACCAAAACACCGGTATAGCTTAGATCAGTTACCAAAACACCGGTATAGCTTAGATCAGTTACCAAAACACCGGTATAGCTTAGATCAGTTGCCAAAACACCGTTATAGCTTAGATCAGTTACCAAAACACCGGTATAGCTTAGATCAGTTACCAAAAACACCGGTATAGCTTAGATCAGTTACCAAAACACCGGTATAGCTTAGATCAGTTACCAAAACACCGGTATAGCTTAGATCAGTTACCAAAACACCGGTATAGCTTAGATCAGTTGCCAAAACACCGGTATAGCTTAGATCAGTTACCAAAACACCGGTATAGCTTAGATCAGTTGCCAAAACACCGGTATAGCTTAGATCAGTTGCCAAAACACCGGTATAGCATAGAGCAGTTGCCAAAACACCGGTATAGCTTAGATCAGTTGCCAAAACACCGGTATAGCATAGAGCAGTTGCCAAAACACCGGTATAGCTTAGATCAGTTGCCAAAACACCGGTATAGCATAGATCAGTTACCAAAACACCGGTATAGCTTAGATCAGTTGCCAAAACACCGGTATAGCTTAGATCAGTTACCAAAACACCGGTATAGCTTAGATCAGTTACCAAAACACCGGTAGAGAGCAGCGATATACTAAACTAACGGTGACATGACGCTAGTCCAAGTCCTTTTGAGAAAAAAAAAGAAAAGCTCGACCACGTTCAGACTGCTGCTAGCTAGCCGAGGCTACTAGCAGTCTCCGCCTATATTTGTGGTCTGGGTTATTTGCGTCACTTTCGTGACTGAATTTTAGTGTTTGTGCCATTTCTGGCTTAATGCTTCCATCCGAATCAAACCGCTCGTCCTGTAGTCACTGGTGCATGTCTTCCTTCTTCTTTCTTGGTGTTTCCTGTTTGTTCTGTCTCCATTTGATATGGCTAGGCGTATCTCGAAGGAGGGCGAGCTTCCATACACAACGTCCTTTGGACCATCATTTATTGTTTTAAAATTTTGAGTATTTAAATTATGCCGAAAAGTACTGAAAACAGTTTTTGAATTTGAATAGTTCCGAAATGTGAAAATGTTCCGCGTGTGACCATAGTGGTCTTATAGTTGTCTTCCTGCAATATGAACGGGTTAGTCATGCAATGGATATGTATGTGAGCGTTTATGTGGTGACTTAAGCGGGTCCAGTCGTCATCTATTATTATGTAGTCGGGTTGTGTTGACAGCTAAACTCCGGTGTACGTAAATACCATATAACCGGAGCATCCAGCTCACGCTTTGAGATCGAAATGTTCGGCGATGAGAATTGCTGTGGCATGTTGGACAACGAACTCAAGTGCTCTCTGTGGGAATGGGTTGGGGGGTTAAACTCATAGTGCATCCGAAAGTTAGGGAAGGGTAAGGGGAAAGGGGGCGGGAGGCCATTCAGTCATTTCTCGTCGTTGCCGTCTTGCTGGATTCTAGCGTGGCCTTTTGCCGGGACTATGTGTATCACGTTACCAACATTTGCTATCATCACAGTGATGGGGTGGTATTGGTGGTTATGTGTTCTAGTCCTGTCATTATTGAGTCACTTGTTTTCCTTATTTGCTGGCAGTCGTATCTTGTTGTGAGTCCTGTCGGTCATGTGCATGTTGTATGCATGCTGTTGAATGGTATGGTTTTGTGTATGAATACCCGGAGTACATGGACGCACCCAACTAGGTGTATGCGTACATGCACTCGAGTACTCATACACGTAGACAACACTACATATTTGCACGTCCTTTTATACTTATCCATGTATGCATACATAATTGACATTACGTACACACGGAAACTCTTTTATTTACGAGCACATCCAGACGTAGTGACATTCACTCTTCCATGTCTTGTGTGTTTTGTGTCGCTATGTCTGTAGTATCGTCTGGTCGTGTCACTTTTAAGTTATGTCTCGTTACTTGTATGTGACCTGCCCGGTACTGTCTTACCATGTTTGATGGATGGTGTGTGTTGATGACCTTCTTGCTGCGTACACACCTCATTCCATGTTCTCATTAATTAACAGACATGCAGCAACACAATTTGTCGGTTCTTTGAGTGCACTGTCATTCATACACACACATTTCACGCTCTCATATATATACACACATGCACACTCATACCCACATATACATGCATACAGTAATTACATTTTTATATCCATGTACTCATTCATCTGTACCTTTCGCCCAGCTATATTCCCACTGTCCTATCCATACGTGATCCCTTACCATCTATCTACATACACTGTGTCTTCTGTATCCATAAATGCACTCATACTACACTCACTCATCCTTGTGTATGTATCCAAGTTCACATCTATGCACTCATCATACTTACACTACCTCTCTGACGCTTGGGTGTGCGGTGTTACCATCTGATCAGTTCCTTCTGTTGTACTGAGTAGATCCTTAATCTGGTCTTTTTAGTTTGGGTTTGTTTTAAAAAGGTATTGTTTAACCAGTTTTTGGATGTCTCTATTGCTATCTATCTTTAAACATTTGTTTGCAGTAATTTGTTGTTTGCGTTTTAGAAAATACTCCTCAATGGGTTTCCTCTCCAATTTATATTTAGTGCAGTTTAATATATAATGCTCTATTGTATTATCTTGAAAGCAGTCCAGACATAGTGGAGATGTAAATTTCTCTGGATGCCACCCTAACCTAGCTCTCCATAGTAGTTTGTTAGCTGGGATTTTCAGTTTGTCCCGTACCTGTGTGTTAAGGCTGGGCTCTTTAAGGTTGTTGTAGGCATCTCTGCCTTTATTGCTCCCTTGCCATTGTAGTTTCCACATTTTAATTATATGTCGTTTGATTATGCTGGTCCTTTCAGTTTTTCCGAGTCCTACATCTACTAAAGCATCACATTTAGCTCCCTTTTTGGCTGCTATGTCAGCTATTTCATTGCCTAGTGACATGACGCTTGAAACATGACGTAATACACACATTTCATTACGGTGTACACATATTTTTTTCTCTGCAAAAATCTAGTCCTTACACATGCACCCTATATGTGTGTATAAATTAACCGATTGAAGAATCCACACCACTATTATTATCCAGTTTCGTCCTTTTCAGGACGAAATTTTTTGTCATTTGAAGCCCTACTCTGGCTTTTGCCGGGGGCCGCAATATAGGCAGGCCATGAATATGGCCAAATGTCTGAACGCGGTTTCTGGGACCTCTCCACGGCGATCCTCATCCGCATGGTGGCACTTTGTGTCATCGGGTGTTTATCGCTTGTGTGATGTCCTGGTGGGGTAGAAAGTCAGTCAGTCAATCCACACCACAGCATAATCCCATAGTTGCGCAGTCTTCCGCAGCAAATGCCTGTACTACTCCAGTATCATACAGGCTGTACATTCGTCTTCCTGTTCTTCTGGCTGTATCCACATATAATTCAAACTTCATACAATCTCACACACATCGTTTCATCTAACATTGCGAAAAAGGTGCGCTTATGCACGCATATGTGTGTGTGACCGTGTGTGGTGTGAGTGCCGGGATGTTAGGTACTCTCAACACGCCACAACAGGTGTGTTGCTAACTTCCTGCCATTTTCTTAAGTTACCTGTGTCCTTATCCTCTACCCACGCCCACAAACATACACATGCGGACACACCCACCCACACCACACAGTTACACAGAAGTGGGGGGGGGGAGGGAGGGGGTGTGGGGGGGGGGGGGACCCAAGAAACTGCAAGTCGGTTGGCAATCAAAAATGGAAACCTAATCACAGCGCATTGAGTATGACACGATTTTTTCCAGCCAACCAGGAGCCATTAAAGTGACTTGTGTCCGAACTGATGCAGCCCAGGAGAGCTTTCTCTGCTCACTTGTCTTCTCCTCCCTTTGCCAGTTACAGGGATGGGCTCAGGTTGGTCTTTCTGTTGACTTCAACAGCCAAACAGGAAATGAGGCAAACAAATGACTTTTTCGTGGTACAGTTTGATCTTTTTGAAACATGTAGCATCCCATGCTTTGTTGAAACCGACGCATGATCTAAAATGTTATATTATCCAGTTTGTCTTCTAAACTCTACAGGTCCAACTTTTTTCTCTAATCTCTACACGCCCAGTTTGTCCTATAATCTCTACATGTCTAGTTTGTTCTCCCGTATCTACATGTCCAGTTTGCTATTTAATCGCTACAAGCTATTCTCTAAATGTCTAGTTCTTTCTCTAATCTCTGTACGTCTGCCATGTTCTCTAATCTCTACATGTCTAGCTTGTTCTTCCATATCTACACGTCTAGTTTGTTCTCCAATCTGTAGATGTCTAGCTTGTTCTCTAATCTCTACCTGTCTAGTTTGTTCTAAGATTATCCGTTCAGCTTCGAAATAATGTATAACTAGTACACCGAAACCCACAGTTGTGCGCAGGTCATGAAACATTCCTTCTGATTTTAAATAAAATGACACCTCCTGTTGACTAACAACTGGGACCATAGGTCCTGAAGACAAATAAATCATTGGACGCCTAAAAATGAATAGAATAATAAAAGTAATAATAATAATAACAATAATGACAACAACAATAATAAACTGCGGGGGGACCGTAAATAAAAAAAACTAATCATGGGTCGTATGTACGGAGACGCAAGAATAGATCTCATGAACCTGACAAGCCTGTCTCAACAGTTGGTTAACTAGAAGTCTTTCCTTGGAAGTCGGAGTGCATTTGCCTGAAAGACAAGAAACACATCTTCTGAATAAAAACTAGAAGAAGAACAATCAGAACTTTGTGTCAGAGTTTTCCGACAGTGACCGCTAAGCAAACGAAGAAAAGTCAACGCTCAACCAGTGTAATTATTCCCGCGCTCAGACATGCAGGCGCACGCTCAATCATGTAGGCGCACGCTCAATCATGTAGGCGCACGCTCAGTCATGTAGGCGCAAGCTCAATCATGTAGGCGCACGCTCAGTCATGTAGGCGCACGCTCAGTCATGTAGGCGCACGCTCAGTCATGTAGGCGCACGCTCAGTCATGTAGGCGGACGCTCAGTCATGTAGGCGCAGGCATTACTGGAGACATAAATGCCCCCTTTTACCCACCCCTGCTTGCCTTCTCAAGAGCAGTATTCAAACAAGAAATAAAACAGTTAATGAAACATCTAAATTGTATGGGGATTGAACATAAAGAAAGGATGGCCACAGGAAATGGAATCACATGAAAAGGGTTGTGCAGTTAGAAATAATGAACAGAATGCAAAAACAAGCAAATGATAAAATAAAAGTGTGGAACTGATCGCGACGGTCTGTAGTTTGGACATCGGCTGAGGTTTGTGGTCGTTTTTCTTTTTTTTTTTTTGGGATGACAAAGTGTGTCCTTCTGTACGTGTTGGTATCGTTTAGGTTGGTTAGTTAGTTAGTTAGTTAGTTAGTTAGTTAGCTGTGTATTCTTTACAGGACATTGCTCAGCCAGCCCTATCATTTTTTAACTATTGTGGTTTTTCTAGGCAAGTTTACGTCCAGTAGTTTGCCATTGCTTTTTAGACAGTGAGCTTCACGATACCACTGTCGAAACCAACGCATGGCCCGCAGCTGGGATCAAACACGGCACACCGGTATTACGAAACGAGTTCACAACGCCTAAGCCACAGATAAATTGTCTAATAACAATAGAAACAATCATCATCTTCGTCATCAACTTCCACTTCTGCCGTTGAGCGTCATGGGAAGGAACAGATGCCACAGTTGCCGACTAGTAGCACAGTGTTGTTGTGAATATGCTGTTTATAATCTGTTTCTTGACACTCACACTTGTGTTTGGATGTCTTAATAACAGTGTCATTTGGTGTATAAGTGCACTGGCTCGTTGGCATCTTGTTTCACTTTTCAAATCTATTTTTCCGTCCTCCGAGAATATACTTCCTAGATATTTAAATTCTTAAACAAGCTTTAGAGAAGTACCATCCAACCCGACCATACATATTTTTAATGATTACCTTTTGCTGTTCGCTTTTTCGATGCTTTAAATGAAACAGTCACCAACAACTAGTAATTTAGTGTCCACATATAACTGTGATGTTATCTGGATGATAACTGTGATGTTATCTGGATGATATCTGGATGTTATCTGGATGATATCTGTTATTATAGTCTAACGTGTCGGCGTCTGTAGCTTACGCGCTTCGTAATGTCGGGGTGCCGGGTTCGATCCCTGCTGCCGACGGTTTGTCTTGCGATGGTTTCCACCGTTTTACCGAGATCCGACCGTCCAGTGGCAATGGCAAACTACTGGACGTAAATTTGCCTAGAAAAACCACAGCAGCCAGAAAGTGTTGGGATTGGTTTTGCAAAGTCCTGTAAAGGATACGCAACTAATTGTAATGTAATACAAGGCACAATGGAGATCACTATCCGCACAAGGCTAGCAGTGCTGTGTTGTTGTTTTCTATGACTGTTAAAACTATAAATCCGGATTATTCTATGTACACAAGCACTCGATTTCAGAATTACTTGACGCGCACCCCTTTCTTCCCCATCCCTGTTTACAACTTTATAGCGCCCCCACCCCCCACCCCCAAGGAGTCTCCTGCTCCCCCTTCCCCTTTTCAGGTGGTGTCCACTGTTCTAGAGAGACTAGAAATGAAAGTTGCTAAAATAAATAAATAAATAAATAAGAGAGAGAGAGAGAGAGAGAGAGAGAGAGAGAGAGAGAGAGAGAGAGAGAGAGAGAGAGAGAGAGACGAAGAGAGAGAGAGAGAGCCGAAGAGAGAGACAGACGTACGGACGGACAGACAGACGTACAGGCAGACAAGTAGAAAGACAGACAGACAGAACAAAAGTGAAATTAGTCGACCACATTAAAATACATAAACTCACGCGGGCTGTGTTTAAGGGACATTTTGAAGGCAGGCGAGAGAGAGACAGAGAGAGAGAGTCAGAGAGAGAGAGTCAGAGAGAGAGAGACAGAGAGGGACAGAGAGAGAGAGACAGAGAGAGACAGAGAGAGAGACAGAGAGAGAGACAGAGAGAGACAGAGAGAGAGAGACAGAGAGAGAGACAGAGAGAGACAGAGAGAGACACAAAGAGAGAAACAGAGAGAGAGACAGAGAGAGACAGAGAGAGACAGAGAGAGACAGAGAGAGACAGAGAGACACAGAGAGAGACAGAGAGAGACAGAGAGAGAGAGAGAGAGAGAGAGAGTGAAACAGATGGAAGGTGTACGAACGGTGAATGAGAGAGTGTTCACAACGTGACAAGGGACATTATGTTATGGTCCACTGCAGCGAATCTTCACTGTAAAGACGACACCTCATTGATTGATTACACATAAGTTCTTATAACACTAAGGATAAAGGGACAAAATACAAAGGCTTTACTTCATCTGCTTCTTAATTTGTTTTTACCGTTAAATCGTGGTGTTGCGGTACACAGTAGGGCTGCGATATTAGCAAATCCTTAATTAGTCGCCTTTTACGACCTGCTTGCTAGGTAACTAGATAGAAGGTTTCGAAGCCGACCTCTAATACGACGTAAAGATGCGCGCAAGCGGGACATAAATGATACAGCCATTGAGGTTGATTTCATGGAACAAAATGCCATGAACATTGTTGTGGGAACGGGGGTGGGGGGACCCGACCCGACCCGACCCGACCCGACCCGACCCGACCCGACCCGACCCTGGGGGGAATCAGAATGAGGGAATCCAAGTGTGGTTTCCAGGGCCCTATTATTGGGAAAACAAGAATAGACCCATTGCCTACCCTAAACCCTGTCGTAAGAGTCGACTAATTGGGAGCTTCCTTCAAAGTCGGTGTGCATCTGTCTGTGAGGCAAGGAACCAGCAGTCTGCATACAAATAAGTCAGATATGTAAAACGGATACACACAACACTCTGGTTCTAGAACAGGACTGCAGTCCAGAAGTAGATGAAAAACCAAAACTTTCCGCCACAGTTTACGGCTCTTGAACGCGAATAGAAGAAGAAGAAGAAGAAGAAGAAGAAGAAGAAGAAGAAGAAGAAGAAGAAGAAGAAGAAGAAGAAGAAGAAGAAGAAGAAGAAGAAGAAGAATGAAGGAAGAAATAACTTCTGAAAAGATGAGAGCCGAGCGTCTGAGAAGAATCACAATAAAGGCTTATGATCACAACTGCGTTACTGAAATCCTATGCTGTAATTGTAAAAGACTTTTCTTAACGCTGACGAGTTTGCTGGTTACACTCGCCATCGCCATGGGCTGTGAGTCTCCTGCCTCCTCATAGTACAGTATAACACTGTCATCTGGAATGACAGCAATGTGCTAGAAACGAAAGAGTTGGTGGAAAAGGGGGGGGGGGGAAGGAGGGTGGTGTTTCTCTCCCCCTACCCTATCCATTAATGTCATACCCTGGAACCCACACGGGAAGAATCGTTACTAAATGTGAGTGTCCAGGCAACTGGTTCAGAAACGTTTTTGAAAATGTCCACTGAGCCAACAGACGTGATATCTCCCTCTAGCTCAGGGTTATTCAACTCAGTTGACTCAGAGGCCACATGTTTTGACTCAGGGGACCACATGTTTTGACTCAGAGGCCACATGTTTTGACTCAGAGACCACATGTTTTGACTCAGGGGGCCACATGTTTTGACTCAGAGACCACATGTTTTGACTCAGGGGACCACATGTTTTGACTCAGGGGACCACATGTTTTGACTCAGGGGGCCACATGTTTTGACTCAGAGACCACATGTTTTGACTCAGGGGGCCACATGTTTTGACTCAGGGTGCCACATGTTTTGACTCAGAGGCCACATGTTTTGACTCAGGGGGCCACCTGTTTTGACTCAGGGGGCCACATGTTTTGACTCAGAGGCCACATGTTTTGACTCAGGGGGCCACATGTTTTGACTCAGGGGACCACATGTTTTGACTCAGGGGACCACATGTTTTGACTCAGAGGCCACATGTTTTGACTCAGGGGGCCACATGTTTTGACTCAGGGGCCACCTGTTTTGACTCAGAGGCCACAAGTTTTGACTCAGGGGACCACATGTTTTGACTCAGGGGACCACATGTTTTGACTCAGGGGACCACATGTTTTGACTTAGGGGGCCACATGTTTTGACTTAGGGGGCCGACACATTTTGACTCAGGGGGCCACATGTTTTGACTCAGGGGACCACATGTTTTGACTCAGGGGGCCACATGTTTTGACTTAGGGGGCCGACACATTTTGACTCAGGGCGCCGACACATTTTGACTCAGGGGGCCGACACATTTTGACTCAGGGCGCCGACACATTTTGACTCAGGGGGCCACATGTTTTGACTCAGGGGACCACATATTTTGACAGTGGTACCAAGAACCGACCGTTTAAAAAGCAATGACTAACTACTTAACGTTCATCTTTCTAGAAAATTGCTGTTTAGTTCTGCAACATTTTGCATAGAAACTATCGCCATGAGCCCTTTCCCTTCACATATCCTTTTCCTTTACAGGCCCCTTACCTTCACATGCCTTTTCCCTTCACAGGCCCTTTCCCTTCACATGCTTTTCCCCTAATATACCCTTTCCCTTCACATACTTTTTCCCTTCACATACCCTTTGCCTTCACATACCATTTCCCTTCACATACCCTTTCCCTTCACATGCTTTTTCCCTTTACAGGCCCTTTTCCTTCACATGCCTTTTCCCTTCACATACCCTTTCCCTCCACATGCTTTTCCCCTTCACATACCCTTTCCTTTCACATGCCTTTTCCCTTTACAGGCCGTTTCCCTTAAAATGCCTGTTTCCTTTACAGGCCGTTTCCCTTTATGAGCCTATTTCGTTCACGGCCCTTTACTTTAAACGGGCCCTTTCCCTTTACAGGCCCTTTCCCTTTACTTACAGGCCCTTTCCCTTTACTTACAAGCCCTTTCCCTTTACATACCCTTTCCTTTTACAGGCCCTTTCCCTTTACATGCCCTTTCCCTTTACATACCCTTTCCCTTTACATACCCTTTCCCTTTACAGGCCCTTTCCCTTTACAGTCCCTTTCCCTTTACAGCCCCTTTCCCTTTTCAGGGCTTTTCCCTTTACAGGCCCTTTCCCTTTACATGCCCTTCACCTTTACAGCCCCCCCCTTTCACAGACCATTTCCCTTTACAGGCTTTTTTCCCCTTAATGGGCTCTTTCCCTTTACAGGCCCCTCCCCTTCACAGACCATTTCCCTTTACCGGCTTTTTTCCTTTATGAACACTTTCCCTTTACAGGTCGTTTCCCTTTACAGACCGTTTCCCTTTACCGGCCCTTTCCCTCAGAACTTTACAGGAAGACGAGATTTTAAGTACGTGAACTTGATAAGAACATATGTGCATACGGTTTCCAAATGTACATATACAGAGTATGTATGTAATATTTTATATGTGTGTACATATGTTTTATGTTTAGTATTTTATGTGTGTGTACATGTATTCTACATATAGTATTTTATGTGTGTACATGTATGTTACACATAGTATTATGTAAGTAGATTCAGACAGTCTGTAGTATTTTATGTGCGTATATACTAATTTGTCTGTGGTATTTTTATATGTACATATACATAGTCTATCTGTGGTATTGTATATATACTAGTATGCATTGTCTGTGATATTTTATATGTACATATATATTGTTTGTCTCTTGTAATGTATATTGCTCATACGTAGTTTAAATGTATATTTTATATGTGTAGTTAGTATGTCTGTAGTATTTCATATACTCACATACTTGGTCTAGCTTTAGTAATCTCAATGTACATACTTTAGGTTATCCTGTGTATTGTATACGTGCAAGTACAGTCTGTCTGAAGTATTGTAAGTATAATTTCTGCACTTGGTCAAAGTGACTCTGCGAACTCGCTAATCTGCAAACATATTTCAAATCAGAATGTAAAAAATACCACAGGCCACATCTGCAGGAGACGCAATTCTGCCAATCGGATGTGGCCAAAGCTACCCTATCTACAGAACTGCTTTGTAATGTGTGTGTAATCTGGCAGCACAAGAGTTCCATCATTAACCTTTTCTTCGGCAACGATGGACATAATTCCCGCTGGCTCAGCCATGAGCCCGGCCTGTAGTGACAACTCAGAAGTCAACGGGAGATGTAGCAATCCAACTCGGGATAAACATCAATGCATAAATTTGCCTCCATTACAACGTTACCACGCCGCATCCGTACCCTTTTCAGATGACCTCATTTGATTGGCGGAAATACACTGAATAACCAATAAGGAGAAATGACACAAAATCTTTGCTGAATGTTAACGGACAAGATGTAAGTTTTCATGTCTTGGAAATTCTGCGGTTCAAAAGGTTAACAGACGCCAAAAGTTATGTATGGAAGGAAATCCTGTATATTCTTCCTTTATGAATGAAACCACCGTTTATCTTCCGTGTCTGTATATTTCATAGCTTGTGGCTCGATTACTTTCAGCTTTATGTAAGTCCAAATCGCAGTCATATGCATTTTTGCTCCGAGCACTTCTAGAGTGACTTATTAGATCGCAATACAAATGTCTGGGAGTTTGAGAATTCGCATTTTGTTGCCACCGTCGGCGACGGCCTTTTTAAACTCATCTATGACTTAGGGTTAGCTAACGCCTTTTATAATTCCGTGACACCCCGTTTAATTCCAGCTGCGGCCGATTTGACAGCAGACCGTTTTGCGTTAAATTCTATAATTGTACTGAGAGCCGACCGTTGAAAAGCAGTGGCAAACTACTGAATGTAAGATTGTATCGTAAAGTCACAGACAGACAACAGATGTGGGGATTAGGTTGCAAAGTCCTATTCTAAAGCAGTGTTTCTCAGCCTGTGTGCACCTGCGGACCACCAAAACTATGAACATTGTTTCACCCAAAGGGAGATAAAATTACAAAACAATTATTTCTTGTAGTTTTACTTCCCTTGATTGCCACTGGTGTAGACTGTGGTGGCGCAGTCGCCTGTGGCCTGCCATTCTACCGCAAATTTCTTTAGGTAAAGTCCGCATTGGAGAGAAACAAGAAATAATGAAAACGCAGTCTCACCCGACACATGAAATCATTCTAAAGGCTCAAACGATTTAAATATGCTAGCGGGAAGTAAAAAAAAAAAAAAAAAACAGAAGTAGTGGTGATCTGGGAAAATTGTGATTAGGACACATTTTAATAGTTCCCCGCTAAACAGCAAAAACAGGAAAGTAAAGAAAAGAACATACCGTTTATGCGCAGAGATCCTAGAATATTTCACTTAGACCCAAACAATGAATATCTGTATCTTGAGTTACATGACGACAACCTAACTACATGGGTACATAGACTTAGACGAACCACGGACTACAGATCCAAAATTAAATCAAGCTAATGAATTATAATCACATTGAACAGCTGTTTATTTTACTTAACATAACTTCAGCGTGGTCTACGAATAACAACCAACGTGCTAGACCAGAATTTAAAGCGATCATCAGCTGACAAGGAAATATGATAATGACACCATACGCCCAGCGAGATTACCTTATCAATGACAAAAACCGAAACATATTTAACATGTACGTTAAGCTTCAATATGGCAACAAATCACTTATAGCGACCCGCCATCAAACCATCTCCTAGCGAGAATACAAAATGGAAATCTAACCTCACACCAGTGGAGAAATTTCAGATTTAACTATGGAAACACACCATCATCGCGAACACGAGCCAGTCTAGCATCGCTCGGCCGGTCCGATCTGACACACCTGTGCGTTGAGACTATGTGCAGTCAACATCTGCGGACATGGCGTCTTGATATACCGTGCTGACCACAGTGTGACCGCCAAATAGGAGGCAAATACTGAGTAAGTTGGCCTTTTTTATACCCAGCGGCCAGACTTTTCCCCATTTTACTGCCTACAACTAAAAGCTGTTCCTGTGGCCTCTTGGTCATTTTTAAACCAGACTAAATCAAGATCTTCAAGCTGCTGAACAGTATTCTTTGTCATTTTCCAGCCCATAACATAAACACCGCTGAAAGAAAATCAAAGCAATTTTTCTCCGTTGTAAATTTGAACAAGGAAGACAGAAACAGAAGATTGAACAATTTATTGCCTGGTATGAATGTATGAAGTCATAAGTATGAGCGCCAAGCAACATTACAGGCAGCATTATTATCAAGTCATCTACTTGCGAGATGCAATTTTTCGTTTTTTGAAGCCCTACTCTGGCTCTTGCCAGGGGCCGCTATATAACCCGGCCATAAATATGGCCTAATGGCTGAACGCGGTTTCCAGGACCTTTCCACGGGTGATCCTCATCCACATGGTGACACTTTGTGTCATCGGGTGTTTATCGCTTGTGTGATGTCCTGGTAGGGTAAAAGAAGATAGATTGATAGACAACAGCATATTCACACCTGCACTGTGCTACCAGCGCCAGACCTGAACATACCTTTTCCTGGTTCTTTTCTTTTAAACGACAACATTACGCTAGATGTAGGAAAATCCGATAGTAAGAGTGTGTGGGGGGTTAGGGCTAGTGCTAAATGAACTCTCCGTTCTATGGGATTTCCCTAAATCTCGCGTGATGTAGTTGCTTGAAAGAAAATAAACCTACCAACCAACCTATCAATCCATCACCAAAGTAAGCAGTTAGTCAACTAACCTACATACAAATAAGTCAGTCAGCCAGCCAACCAATCAATCGAACAGTCAGTCAGTTAAGGAATTCAGTCAATTAACCAACCAGTAAACCAATTAATCAGTCAGTCAACCAATCAATATACCAATCAAACAATCAATCAACTAATCAATCAACTAATTAATCAGCCAACCAACAAATCAAATAATCAAGCAATCGATCAACGAACCAGGTAATCAGTTATCAATTAGTCAGACAAGCAATCAAGAAACCAACAAACAAATAACCAACAAAAACATCTCGCACATGCGCACTCACTCACCCACTCAGGTACTCACGCACGCACGCCCTCACCCCCTCACTCAGGAAACAACACACAAATGCCCACAAACTGACGTCAGTGAGACAATCATACTGTCGTCCCCCCAAGCACTGACGTCCACAGTGTGCTCGCTGTCCTCTGTCGGGCGGTACAAACAACGAGTGGGGGGCGGCGCCAGCACCGAGTAGGGCGCCAGTCGAGCTCAGATCTGCCGAGCGAAATCTTCAGTCTTCAGGTAGCCAGCAAATTTTGCGCTGACATTTCGTATCAGGCAAGTGTATGTTTCTTTCCGCTTTATCTTTCTCTCCTTTCTTCTTGTATCTTCGTCGACGACAGACAGAGTAGTACACAGGGTTGTCACAAAAACACCTGCGACGAACTGGGGAATAAAAAAAAAAAAAAATGTGAAGAAAATGGCCAGCGTGAATTTTATGTTACAAAAAACTGGAAGCTACCGTTGGAACTCCATCGTGGCAAGTCAGTAAATTTATCATACAAAGGTACATAGACTTTGTGTTTGATTGCAGCATTTCAGAGTTTATTATTTAGAAGATGCATATTTACAAACTAGATTTCTGGCAGCTCCCGTGGAGTACTCCCCGAAGGTTGGTTGGTTTCTTAGCGGAACAGTTGCTATTCTGTGATCAAAAGGTCTCCAAGTGAGGATTTGCTTACTAAAGGTTTGAAGTAATGATTATTTGCGAACTAACGCATTAAAGTAATGATTTTTTGTGAACTAATGCATTAAAGTAATTATTTTTTGTGAAATGAGGCATAAAAGTAATATTATTTGTGAGTTAAGGCATTAAAGTAGTGATTATCTGTGAACTAACGCATTCAAGTAATGATTATTTGTGAACTAACGCATTCAAGTAATGATTATTTGTGAACTAACGCATTCAAGTAATGATTATTTTTGAACTGAGGCATTAAAGTAATGATTATTTGTGAGCTAAGGCATTAAAGTAATACTTTTTTGTGAACTAAAGCATTAAAGTAATGATTATTTGTGAGCTAAGGCATTGAAGTAATGATTATTTGTGAACTAACACATTTAAGTAATGATTATTTGTGAACTAGCACATTTAAGTAATGATTATTTATGAAGGAAAATGTGAAACTGATGATTACTGAGGAATCAATTGGTCAGGGAAATGATTATTTCAGAATGAAAAGATCTATCCCTGTGGCACCAGTTTGAGAAATAGAACAGAACAGATCCGAGACCCCTCTAACAAGCATGCCTTCAGTCAATGAACCTACAGCCTGCATGCAAATAAGCGGGCACTGTAAAAAGAACGTGCACGCACGTGTCCATTTCTGGAACAAGACCAAACTCCAAAAGTGGGCAAACAACCATAACTTTCCACCGGAGTTTACAGCCGGTGAAGTAGAAGAAGAAGAATAAGAGGAAGAAAAAGAAGAAGAAGAAGAAGAAGAAGAAGAAGAAGAAGAAGAAGAAGAAGAAGAAGAAGAAGAAGAAGAAGAAGAAGAAGAAGAAGAAGAAGAAGAAGAAGAAGAAGAAGAAGAAAAAGAAGAAGACGCAGTTATTGTTTTTGAAGTGTAATTTAAAATTACAGAGCATCTTGGAATATGTTGAAGTAATGACAATTTGGAATTGAAATGACTTGCAGTAAAGAGATTCTATGGGAGTAAGTCTTTAAGTAATGATAATTTGAAACTAAAGTGACCTAAAGCCAGTTTCTATGCGTACAAGTGTTAAAGTAATGATTAATTTGGAGCTGAAGTGACTTAAAGAGAGTATCTCTGTGTTGAAGTAATGATTAATTTGGAATTGAAGTGACTTAAAGAGAGTATCTCTGTGTTGAAGTAATGATTAATTTGGAACTGAAGTGACTTAAAGAGAGTATCTCTGTGTTGAAGTTATGATTAATTTGGAACTGAAGTGACTTAAAGAGAGTATCTCTGTGTTGAAGTAATGATTAATTTGGAACTGAAGTGACTTAAAGAGAGTATCTCTGCGTTGAAGTAACGATTAATTTGGAACTGAAGTGACTTGAAGAGAGTATCTCTGTGTTAAAGTAATGATTAATTTGGAACTGAAGTGACTTAAAGAGAGTATCTCTGTGTTGAAGTAATGATTAATTTGGAACTGAAGTGACTTAAAGAGAGTATCTCTGTGTTGAAGTAATGAATAATTTGGAACTGAAGTGACTTAAAGCAAGTATCTCTGTGCTGAGGTAATGATAATTTGGAACTGAAGTGACTTAAAGAGAGTATCTCTGTGTTGAAGTAATGAATAATTTGGAACTGAAGTGACTTAAAGAGAGTATCTCTGTGTTGAAGTAATGATTAATTTGGAATTGAAGTGACTTAAAGAGAGTATCTCTGTGTTGAAGTAATGATTAATTTGGAACTGAAGTGACTTAAAGAGAGTATCTCTGTGTTGAAGTTATGATTAATTTGGAACTGAAGTGACTTAAAGAGAGTATCTCTGTGTTGAAGTAATGATTAATTTGGAACTGAAGTGACTTAAAGAGAGTATCTCTGCGTTGAAGTAACGATTAATTTGGAACTGAAGTGACTTAAAGAGAGTATCTCTGTGTTGAAGTAATGATTAATTTGGAACTGAAGTGACTTAAAGAGAGTATCTCTTTGGTGAAGTAATGATTAATTTGGAACTGAAGTGACTTAAAGAGAGTATCTCTGTGTTGAAGTAATGAATAATTTGGAACTGAAGTGACTTAAAGCAAGTATCTCTGTGCTGAGGTAATGATAATTTGGAACTGAAGTGACTTAAAGAGAGTATCTCTGTGCTGAGGTAATGATAATTTGGAAATGTGTAGTGTTAATGTTATGACCACGCTCGCCTGCAGATGCGAAGATCGTCGGTTCAGGTCCGGAAAGAGTCGGACTGTTCCCAGAAATCAAGTCTGTGAGTGACGTCACGTCTCTAGATTAGCAACTGAATATGTCGTATTGGGTTAAGGCAATTAATATCTGCCGCAGATTACGCGAACAAGTACAACAGTCAGTTGTCTTCAGGGTGGAGGACGAGCGGTCTGACTCGGAAGAAAGCATCGAGCCCAGAAATGACGAAATAGTATAATTTAGTCACAAAAGTGACGCAAATAACCCAGACCACAAATATAGGCGGAGACTGTTAGCAGCCTCGGCTATCTAGCAGCAGTCTGAAAGTGGTCGACGTTTTTATTGTTTCCCCCAAAAAGACTTGAACTTGGAATGGTCGAATCTCCCAGCTAAAGATCTGTACACGATGAACTAGTCCGTCTCATTCCAATCCTCCTTAGTCAATTCTAACGACATGAAACGTAGATTTTAGTGTTGACCATTCTTTGCTTATAAATTTCAACATCCTACATGATCTGAACATCGAGGAGAACTGGCCCATAAACAGCATCCTGTCCTGAAAGACTGGGCTTTGTGACTGTTAAAACGCCCCGGTGGTCATGAAAGGACGGTAACGGAGGGGACAGCTTATGGAAGACAAGACAGAGGCAAACCTTCCCGACTGTGGATTTAAGACATTGAAGATGCAGCATTGGCTATGAAAGCGCATTTGGCTGGAGAATTGTATAGAGAGACTTTCTGGGGCGCCGTCAGCAGAACAAGGTTCTGTGAAAGACATGCTCGCTGATGAGGATTCTTTGCTACCCGTGAGGACTCAGGCAACACATTAGATAGGTCGCTTTCTTCTTCTTCCGTCGTCTCACTAATACCAGTTTGTAGCCCAGTGTCGTGGTTTTGTGGTCTCACTGATACCAGGTTGTAGCCCAGTGTCGTGGTTTTGTGGTCTCACTGATACCAGGTTGTAGCCCAGTGTCGTGGTTTTGTGGTCTCACTGATACCTGGTTGTAGCCCAGTGTCGTGGTTTTGTGGTCTCACTGATACCTGGTTGTAGCCCAGTGTCGTGGTTTTGTGGTCTCGCTGATACCTGGTTGTAGCCCAGTGTCGTGGTTTTGTGGTCTCACTGATACCAGGTTGTAGCCCAGTGTCGTGGTTTTGTCGTCTCACTGATACAAGGTTGTAGCCCAGTGTCGTGGTTTTGTCGTCTCACTAATACCAGGTTGTACCCCAGTGTCGTGGTTTTGTGGTCTCACTGATACCAGGTTGTAGCCCAGTGTCGTGGTTTTGTTGTCTCACTGATACCAGGTTGTAGCCCAGTGTCGTGGTTTTGTCGTCTCACTAATACCAGGTTGTAGCCCAGTGTCGTGGTTTTGTCGTCTCACTGATACCAGTTTGTAGCCCAGGGCCCTGGTTTTGTGGTCTCACTAATACCAGGTTGTAGCCCAGGGCCCTGGTTTTGTCGTCTCCCTGATACCAGGTTGTAGCCCAGGGCCCTGGTTTTGTGGTCTCACTAATACCAGGTTGTAGCCCAGGGCCCTGGTTTTGTCGTCTCACTGATACCAGGTTGAAGCCCAGTGTCGTGGTTTTGTCGTCTCACTAATACCAGTTTGTAGCCCAGTGTCGTGGTTTTGTCGTCTCATTAATACCAGTTTTTAGCCCAGTATCGTGGTTTTGTCGTCTCACTAATACCAGTTTGTAGCTCAGTGTCGTGGTTTTGTCATCTCACTAATACCAGTTTGTAGCCCAGTATCGTGGTTTTGTCGTCTCACTAATACCAGTTTGTAGCCCAGTATCGTGGTTTTGTCGTCTCACTAATACCAGTTTGTAGCTCAGTGTCGTGGTTTTGTCGTCTCACTAATACCAGTTTGTAGCCCAGTATCGTGGTTTTGTCCTCTCACTAATACCAGTTTTTAGCCCAGTATCGTGGTTTTGTCCTCTCACTAATACCAGTTTGTAGCTCAGTGTCGTGGTTTTGTCGTCTCACTAATACCAGTTTGTAGCTCAGTGTCGTGGTTTTGTCGTCTCACTAATACCAGTTTTTAGCCCAGTATCGTGGTTTTGTCGTCTCACTAATACCAGTTTGTAGCCCAGTATCGTGGTTTTGTCGTCTCACTAATACCAGTTTGTAGCCCAGTATCGTGGTTTTGTCGTCTCACTAATACCAGTTTGTAGCTCAGTGTCGTGGTTTTGTCCTCTCACTAATACCAGGTTGTAGCCCAGTATCGTGGTTTTGTCCTCTCACTAATACCAGTTTGTAGCCCAGTATCGTGGTTTTGTCGTCTCACTAATATCAGTTTGTAGCCCAGTATCGTGGTTTTGTCGTCTCACTAATACCAGTTTGTAGCCCAGTATCGTGGTTTTGTCCTCTCACTAATACCAGTTTGTAGCCCAGTATCGTGGTTTTGTCGTCTCACTAATACCAGTTTGTAGCCCAGTGTCGTGGTTTTCTGTGTTTGTCTTGCCCTGCTCAAATGTCTTGGGTGGTGGTTTTGTTCACGTCTGTACATGCTTCAGCTTCACCATTTATCTGTTGCTTTCTTGGTCTCCCTCTCGCCTTCCTACCTGATGGTATATACATATACTGTGTGATCTGGCTGAATTCTGACTAGACGGCCGAACCATTTCATTTTTTGTCTGTCACTATAATTCAAACACAGTCTTGTTCCAGCTGTGTATCGAATGCTCGTACTGGTAACCCTGTCTGTTCTTGTGTTAATCGGACTTTGCAAGCATGTCACTTGTAATTTTTTGTTAAAGTGCCATAATTATTGTCCATGTCTGGCACTGAAAGCATAAAGTAGGGATGAAAATGATAGGTCACCAAATCCTAGTTCTACTAATCAGATCTGAGCTGTTGTCCCCAGCGGTCACGGCAGTGAACCCACGTTTACAAATACACGGTCAAGGGCTCTTCTGCCGCCTTTGCCACATCATTCATATGGTGCCATACCTGTATGTTCATAGACTAGTCGGCATTCGATGGGTGATTGGATCCGAAGCATGCCAGCTGCCTTTACTTCCCGGCACATTATTGGCACCCATTTGATGCTAGGGCCACCATAGGAGGCATTCCTCAGTCCCTGAGAACATGTATCGGCATCCATTTGATGCTAGGCCGACCATAGGAGGCAATCGTCAGTCCCTGAGAACATGTATCGGCATCCATTTGATGCTAGGCCGACCATAGGAGGCAATCGTCAGTCCCTGAGAACATGTATCGGCACCCATTTGATGCTAGGCCGACCATAGGAGGCAATCGTCAGTCCCTGAGAACATGTATCGGCATCCATTTGATGCTAGGCCGACCATAGGAGGCAATCGTCAGTCCCTGAGAACATGTATCGGCACCCATTTGATGCTAGGCCGACCATAGGAGGCAATCGTCAGTCCATGAGAACATGTATCGGCATCCATTTGATGCTAGGCCGACCATAGGAGGCATTCGTCAGTCCCTGAGAACATGTATCGGCACCCATTTGATGCTAGGCCGACCATAGGAGGCAATCGTCAGTCCCTGAGAACATGTATCGGCACCCATTTGATGCTAGGCCGACCGTAGGAGGCATTCGTTAGTCCATGAGAACATGTATCGGCATCCATTTGATGCTAGGCCGACCATAGGAGGCATTCGTCAGTCCCTGAGAACATGTATCGGCAACCATTTGATGCTAGGCCGACCATAGGAGGCAATCGTCAGTCCCTGAGAACATGTATCGGCATCAATTTGATGCTAGGCCGACCATAGGAGGCATTCGTCAGTCCATGAGGACCATGTATCTGGGCCGCAGGTTTTGGGGACAGCGTCTAGTTTGACTGTACAGTCTGATGTGAGAGTGGCTGTCTCTGCTACACAGTTCACATACAAACTTGATACTCTGTTGTTCAGACACCGGTTTTCTCTCAGACGTCTCCTCTCTAAAGTTTACTGCGTTTGGCCTCTTACCCAGTGCGACGGTCCGTCTTTCACTGTCTGCCTCCAAAGGAGTCGGTCTGTAGCTGATCTCTTCCAGGTGTCTGTGTCAACGTTGATATCTTTCAGGTCACGTTTGCATGTGTCATATTGTATCTGGGGGGAGGGGAGGGGGTGGTTCAAATTCTCTCCCCCCTCCCCCCCCAAAAAAAAAAAAACCTGTTTAAGTTCTTTGTTGAAGGTGCCGTGTTTGAAACATCAGGTCCAGCGACTTTATGTAACTCTGAATAGAATAAACAGCGATATCAGCCTACCTTAAATATACTGTCGTAAGACAGAGCTTAGCTTAGAATGTATGTGCTAGCAGGGAAAACATAAGGTATTTCCTGGTTAGAAATAACAAGACAATATTGAGATCAGAAAGAGTTTGGTGTCTTCTTCTTCTTCTTCACTTCCTCTTTTACCGCTGTGGATGTCGAGGGAGATATAAGGTTCTGTTTCTAGCTCTTCTGGCCGCCTCGACCTTAGGCACATCGTGCTGTTGTAGAGTTTCTTTGATGTTATCCTTCCATCTTGTTCTTGGTCTACCTCGTGCTCTGCGTCCTTCATCTCTTTCCATGTATGCTTTGTATGGTATGTGTCACAAGGCATTCTCTCTAAGTGGGCAAACCATTTCACTTGCTGTCTTCGTATGTAATCCAGAATTGGTTCTGTGCCGACTTTTTCTCTTATGATCTCATTCCTGATCTTATCTCTTATGGTCACTCCTACAGCCCTTCTCAGACATCTCATTTCCATGGTTACTAATTTTCTTTTATGGTTTGTTGTGAGTGACCATGAATGGCACTGGTAGCACAGAGTTGGAATAAATATGCTTTGAATAAGATGTCTCTTTGTGCTGATTGGGATTGTCTTATGCTGTAAGAGGGGGGCTAGCTGTCCCAATACTTGGTTTGCTTTACTGCATCTAATGTCAATTTCTTTATCCAATTTCCCATCTTCGGTAAATGTAGTTCCCAGATATTTAAACTCAGATGCCTGTTTAATGTCTTTGTATTCTATTGCTATGTTTAGATCTGTCTTCTTTTTTCCTATTGACATTTCTTCTGTCTTTTCAGTGTTGATTCTCATATTATTTGTTTTACATTCTTCATTCATGGGTTAGATGTTGTTGCAATTTCATGACTGTATCTGCTATCAAGGCCTGGTCATCTGCAAAGAGTAATTCGTTGATCTTACTAACATTTTAATTCAAGGGCTTGGCATTCTTGCATATACTGTCGATGTAGGTGATAAACAGCAGTGGTGATAAGACACACCCCTGTCTTACTCCAGATGTTACTATGAATGGATGAGATGTTCCCTGTTTTATTCTAACTACACTTCTACAATCCCTGTATAAACTTTTGCACACTTCGATGAGGTGTTCGCTTACTCCAAATCTTGCCATTACTTTCCATAATAATTGTCTGTCGACTCTGTCAAATGCCTTCTCCTGGTCTACGAATGCCACAAATAAGTTCTTATTGTATTCAATGTTCTTTTCTATTAACTGTTTAAGTGTGAAGATTGCATCTGTGCAGCTTCTATTTCTCCTAAATCCCATCTGTTCTTCTGCCAGCTGTGGTTCTATCACTGGTCTCAGCCTTGTTTCTATTATCTTGGCATACATTTTGCCAACATGGCTTAAAAGAGAGATGCCTCGGTATTGACCGCATTCTCGTTTGCTTCCTTTGTTCTTCCACAATGGTATAACTATTGCATGTTGCCAACCAATAGGGGCAGTTTGTTGTCCCATGCTGCATTAAATATTATGTGAAGCCATCTGATGCTGCTTTCACCTGCTGTTTGAATTATTTCTGTTGGTAATCTATCAGCTCCTGGTACTTTATATTTGGAAGACTGCTTAATGACTTTTTCTATTTCATCCATTAGTATGTGTGGTTCTAACACTGCTGCTCTGTGCTCTTCAGTTGTTCTTTCCTGATAATCTCCTAGAGGATTAAAGAGCTCATTAAAGTATTCCCTCCATCTTTCTGTATCTCGGGTGGATCTATCAATGGCCTTCCTGTCTTATCATTAATTATTTCAGTGGGGTTGTAGCTCTCATCTCTTTTCCGCATATTTTTAACCACTTTGAAAAAATTTCTGCTGGCAGTTTTCTCATTTTCTGCTAGTGACTCACCGAAACGTTCCCAGGATGCTTGTTTTGCTTTCTTGACACTCGGTTTCTCTCCTTTGCAGTCTATAGTTTACATAATCTTCTTCTTTCTTTGATTTTATCCACTGTTTATATGTCCTTTTTCTTTTTAATTGCTTCTTTTACTTCTTCGCACCACCAAAGTGAATATTTGTTATTTCCCCGTCTGTTTCCACTCTTCCGTTTTCCACATAATTCTTCTGCAATACTAAGCATAGTGTTTTTATATTTACTCCATTCTTCCTCAGTATTGCCAACTACATGTGGAAGTTGTTTGAATGCTGTCTCTACTTTATGTTGCAACTGTTTTTTTACTCCTTCCTGTTTCAGATTTGCTATCTTGATGAGACCCTTGTTTTTGGTTAATTTCTTTCTGTGTTTCTTTAATGTAAGATGTTTTGCTGTTAACACAACTATTTTATGGTCAGTGTCACATAGACCATTAGGGATTGCTCTTGAATCAAGAATTATCCTTCTTCCTTGAACTCTGGTAAGTATAAAGTCAATCTGGCTCTTGATGGAGACATCATTTCATTTGTACCAAGTGTAAAGTTGTGAATCTCTATGGTCAAAGAATGTGTTCGTAATAAAAAGATTGTGATGGCTGCGTAGATCCAATATTCTTTGACCATTTCCATTTCTAGCACTGCTCTTAGCTGCATGTGGACCAAAAAACTGTTTGTATTCTCTTCTGTTATTTCCTACCTTCCCTTTGAAGTCACCCATTACATATAGTATGCTGCTTCCCTCAACTTTCTTTATCTCATCAGACAGATCGTCAAAGAATTCATCTTTCTGCTCTTCTGTATAATTATCATTGCATGGTGAATATATCTGTATATATGTTTCAGCTTGTTCTCCTCTTTTAATTTTCAAAGTAATAATTCTATCTGAGTGATAATGTATGTCTTATATGTAGTTAGATATGTCTGGATGTACCAGGAAACCCACTCCATTCTTCGATGTTCCTCCTCCTGCATATGTTAGTAAGAAACCTCTGTGTATTTTCTTGTTACTATTTCCCTTGCATCTATGTCAGCTAGCCCCATTAATTTGATTTTCCTTTTTTCCATCATTTCAATAATCTCTTCTATTTTATTTCCCAGGCCAGCGGTGTTAAGTGTTGCAATCTTCGCTGTTCTGTCTTGTAGTCCCTTACCATTGCCATGGCAGATACCGTTTGATCAGTCCGTTTATATCTCATTGTGTTTTCTGTAGGGATAATAAATCCATTACCGGCTTGCTAGGCCTGTCGCAACTTCACCAGAGCCCATTGGCCAGGACGTTTCGGGGTGACCCAGGGTGGCCTTCATGGCTACCGTAGCGGTCCCGTGGCACGAGGCCACACCATACTTCACCCACACCTAGCAATCCCCTACTTTGTCCTGTTACCAGCTCTCACGACGAGGACGTGGGGTTGGCCTTTGAGAGGTACTATTTGGGGTGACGACGGAAAATTCGAAAAAGTGTTCCCGCGGGCGCCGGAACGTAGAGGCGTAGGTTTCTTCACCACCCCCACCCCTCCCACAACGGCCAATAATTGTGTAAGAAGACCAAGGAAACCTTTGTAACCACGTACATAAACTGTCCTTAAAATATAGTTGCTTATACATTTGATATTATGTCAAGTATATTATTATAGTTACCTACCACTCAGCACAATAATCATAATCATAATCATAATCATACGAATTAAAAATAAGAAAAATCTGCTGAATGGCAAATAGATATAATAATATACCTACAATAATATGAAATCTGTAAAGAAAAAATACCCATAATTTGTACTCATGTTTAAAAGGTTCAACTAGTTACTTGGTCCCTTGGTGTCATTTTTTTTTTTTGGGAAAGGGGGTAGGGCGGAAGTCACTTAAGAACCTGAGCTGCAATGAAATAAGACTGATAAATCTGAACACCCGTCTGCAGTGAGCCAGTCCCACATGAGATCTGCTTCAGTGGCCAGGTTTCTGTACATTAAAAAAAAAGTTACAGTGTAAATAAAAACTGGTAGTTGTAATTTTAAAGTCTTGTTTCAATCATTAAATAGTACGATTAACAAAATATTGATGTCAAAATCTACTATCTTTCTGATGTCTATGTCACGTCAGCCGTTACGTAAAGTTGTATGATGTAGGAGACACTTGTTACCTGACTTACTCTTTCTGAACTGTTTGTAATGTTTAATTCTTCTTCTTCTTCTTCGATCCTTCTGTCAGAAAACTTATATCAGGAGGCCAGTAGCCTTTATGAAAGCTATCGTGCAATCCATATCCTCTCGTGTACCATACAGTTTTGTCTTCATTGTGGTGGGAACAGGCCAGATTGCGTCTCTGTTGTCAGTATACAGTTGACAGTGTTGGGGCACATGCTCAGCATTTTCGGGTGCCACGCTACAGCAGGGTCATGATGTATGAATGCAATGATGTCAGAACGAAGGCAGACCTTCAAGGGCAGAATGTTAGACGGGCATGTGTAATCAATTAACCCTTCAACAAACAAGTTTGTTAGTTTGTTCGTTCGTTCATTGGCTGTGAATTTCACAAAGTATGTAGACAAAAGAAGCTACAAAAAAAAAAAAAAAAACGTCACGTCGGTTTTGTTTCTGTCCTGTATGGATCGAATCGAGTTATAACTTCAGGTGTTTTCAGCTTCATGCAGGATTCTGCCCCCGTCGACTCATCGATACCATCAATGTTATTTTCCTGTGAGGTTAGTCACAGGAAATCCGAATCGATGCCGATCACCTGAAGAGAACCGATGCTGCCATCTTAGGACCAAAAGGCGTACACAAATACAGCGTGGGAGACAGAAATAGAGTAGAAGCTTCACAGTTGACGGATTGTGTAGGAAGTTGCTCGAGTTGCTACAGTGTACTGGACAGTCAACTTGAAGGGGTTCTACTGCACATTGCAAAACATATATGTGGGTGTATGTGTGTGTGTGTGTGTGTGTGTGTATGTGCAGACTAAACGTGCAGGGAGAACTAAGAGGCAAACAGCGAGGACGATAACACACAGAGCACATGGAAAGGGTAAGGAGGAGGTGGGGGGGGGGAGGGGCAGGGGGCGCTGCAGTCTGTTTACTAATGTTCGAGAAAGGTCAGCGCTGGAGGGGTCTAAACCTTGCATGCGTGCCTATTAATAATAGAAACAAATAAATTAGTAATAATTCTAATGATAGCAATAGTAATAATGTCCTGAATGAAACATAAATGTAGTAATACATTGAAATACTGTAATATGCAGCTAACCGTTCTCAGCACGCGCCCCCCCCCCACCCCCGCCGCCCCAGCCTAGGCCTCAAGGTACGTGGCCCTGTGGTGGACATTACACTTGAACAAAATGCGTGCCCACAGAAACGAGAATAATCCAGTGAAGTGATTACATATCAATAAAAGAAGTAGTGGCTTAGTGAGGATTAGAGATGTCCCTTGGACCAGAAGTAGTGGCTTAGTAAGGATTAGAGATGTCCCTTGGACCAGAAGTAGTGGCTTAGTGAGGATTAGAGATGTCCCTTGGACCAGAAGTAGTGGCTTAGTGAGGATTAGAGATGTCCCTTGGACCAGAAGTAGTGGCTTAGTGAGGATTAGAGATGTCCCTTGGACCAGAAGTAGTGGCTTAGTGAGGATTAGAGATGTCCCTTGGACCAGAAGTAGTGGCTTAGTGAGGATTAGAGATGTCCCTTGGACCAGAAGTAGAAACAAAAAAACAAGTAAAGGTGCCTTTTCCAAGTTTTTAGGCGTATATGGCACATAGGGCTAGATTTACATTTTTATTTGCCAATCGGCACACGATTAGTGATGTGGTCAGCATCACACGGCCGCCTTTACTTTCCGGAACTGCACCTGGTACCCACTGAAGGCTGGATCGACCCTGGAGTCTAGGTTATTTTTTTTTTTAAATTTCCGGCTCTGCCAAGGAGCGAACCCACGATCTTCCGATCCGCACGCGAGCATCTAACGGCGCGGCCGCGGCGACTCCCTGGAGCCAGTAGGCTGGAGTTCAATTAACTCCACGACCAGAAAGGATCTTGGCGTGATTTTAAGATTCAGAGTGCACTTCATTTAAAACAACAACAACAACAAAAAAACTTTCTGTTCAAGCTCAGGCAGCAGGTGTTGCTATGCATGGTTGGGTCTGGCTCGGCAGGCGGTCAGTCGCTGGCCGACAACAACATTCACAAGAAGAACTCTGTCTGCGCCACCAATCTTCCAAACACCTGCATTCGTTGAAAGGTAGAGAACATGGAGACATTCACAACCTTTTCCGACAAGTAGAGCTGTGAAGTTCTTCTCCTTCTTCTTCGCGTTTACCAGCTGTAAACTCCGGCGGAAAGCTCTGGTTGTTCGTCCACTTCTGGACTGCAGTCCTGTTCCAGAACCTGAGTTTTGCGTGTGCATCCGTTTGACAGATCTGACTCATTTGTGTGCAGACTGCCGGTTCCTTGCCTCTCAGGCAAATGCACTCCGACTTCGCAGGAAGCTCTCAATTAGTCGACTCTTACGACATGCTTTTGGGCAGGCAGTGGCTCTATTCTTGATTTCCCTATAATAGGGCCATGGAACCCACACGGGGAGTGTGAAATTGTGATAAATTTCTCTTGTCCCTCCTGCTCTTTTTTGTGTACTCGCTTCGAAAGAGTCACCTCTAATATTCGAACAGATCGACATGGCTTCGAAAGAGTCACCTCTAATATTCGAGCAGATCGACATGGCTTCGAAAGAGTCCACTATAATTAGTCGACCTTTACGACAAGCTTGTAAGGAGGCATTGAATCCATTCCCTACTAGCCAAATGGGACGCTGAAACCCGCAGGGCAACAATGCTAGTCATACTTGTAAAAGAATCCATGGATGTATCTATTCTATTCTTCACCTTATCTAGATGTATAGATTCTATTCTTTACCTTGTCTAGATGTATAGATTGTTTTTCACCTTATCTATATTTATCGATTCTATTCTCCATTTTATCTAGAGCATCAATTCTATTCTTCAGCTTCTCTAGATGCATCCATTCTATTCTTCACATTATCTAGTTGTATAACCGTTTGTATTCCGATTGTGATTCCTTTTAGGAAAAAAAAAATTAAAAGGTTGACCACTTTCAGACTGCTGCTAGCTAGCCGAGGCTGCTAACAGTCTCCGCCTATATTTGTGGTCTGGGTTTTTTGCGTCACTTTCGTGACTAAAATATTTTTTTTCCGCCGTCTCTGGGCTTAATGCTTCCTTCCGAGTCAGACCGCTCCCCCTCCATCCTGTTGTTAGCTGTGCATTTCCTTCCTTTTCTTATTTGGTGTTTCCTCTTGGTGGTGTCATCTCCCTCTGATTTGGCCAGGCGTATTTCGTAAGAGAGCGAGCTTTTCCACACAACGTCCTTTGGACCACCATTTATAGTTTTAAAATTTTGAATATTTTACTTTGCCAAAAATTACTGAAAACAGTTTTTGATCTTGGATAGTTTCGAAATGTGAAAATATTCCGCGTGTGACCATAGTGGTCTTACAGTTGTCTTTCTGCAATAAGAACGGGTTAGTCGTGTGGGGTGGTATTCGTGGTTAAGTGTTCTAGTCAGTATCGATTCACTTATTTTCCCTTACTGCTGTCAGTCATATTTGTTGTGAGCCCCACTATTCATGTTTATGTTGTATGCATGATGTGGAGTGGGATGGTTTTGAGTATGAAATCCCCGGAGTATATGGACGCACACAACTAAGTGTATGCGTACATGCACTCGAGCATTCATACACGCAGACAGCACTACATGTTTGCAGGTCCTTTCATACTTATCCGTGTATGCATACCTATCTGACCTTCCGTACACATGCATACTCTTTCATATGCGTCTACCAACGCTTACATAAATGCACTTACATTCATGAAAAACGTGTACATCCACACGTAAGGACACTCACACTTCCATGTCTTGCATGTTATTTTTGTGTCGCTATGTCTGTAATATCGTCTGGTTGTGTCACTTTTTAAGTTATGTCCCGTTCCTGGTAAATGACCTGTCCGTTACGTTCTTATCATGTTCTGGTGGATGGCGTGTGTTGATGACGTTCTTGCTGGCGTACACACTTCATTCCATTTATTCTCATTAATTAATAGCCATGCAACAACATAATTTATGGGTTCCTGGAGTGCACTGTCACTCACACACACACACACAAATATATTAATCTACACTCTCCCTTACACACACACACACACACTTATACACACATATACATGCATACAAAAATACATTTCTATATCCATGTAATCGTTCATCTGTACCTTTCGCACATCTATATTCCCACTTTTCTGTCCGTATGTGACCATTTACCATTTGCCTACATACATCTTGTCTTATGTATCCATCCTATACATAAATGCGCTCATACTACACGCACTCTTCCTTGTGCATCCACACGTGTTCACATCTATGCACCCATCATACTTACACTACCTCCCTTACGCCAGTGTGTCCGGAGTTACCATCTGATCAGTTCCTTCTGCTGTCCTGAGTTGATCCTCAACCTGGTCTTTTTAGTTTTGGTTTGTTTTCATTAGGTACTGTTTCACAAGTTTGTTTATGTCTTTATTGCTATCCACCTTTAAACATTTGTTTACAGTTATCTGTTGTCTGCGTTTTAGAAAACACTCCTCAGTGGGTTTCATCTCCATTTTGTGTTTAGTGCAGTTTATCATATAATGTTCTATTGTATTATCTTGAAAGCAGTCCAGACATAGTGGAGATGTAAATTTATCTGGATGCCACCCTAACCTAGCTCTCCATAATAGTTTGTTAGCTGGGATTTTCAGTTTGTCCCGTACCTGTGTGTTTAGGCTGGGTTTTTTAAGGTCGATGTATGCATCTCTGCTTTTAGTGGTCCACTGCCATTGGAGTTTCCACATTTTAATTATTTATCTTTTGATTATGCTAGTCTTTTAAGTTTTTCTGAGTCCTACATCTACTAGAACATCACATTTAGCTCCCTTTTTGGCTGCTTGGTCAACTTTTTCATTGCATATTACACCTCTGTGTGCTGGTACCCATGCAGTGGTGACTGGACATCTTTTATTCTTGAGTTGGGTTGTTAGGTTTAAGATCGTTTCTTTAATATCTGGTCTACTGCTAGTTTTTTATGAGTTTTTAACGTCTGCACTGATGACAACGAATCTGTCAGTATGGTATATTTTGTTGAAGGTATCGTTTGTATTCTTGTGTTGTAGGATTATAAATCTGGCAAATCTAGGTCACTAGTAACAGACTTGTTCGATTGGTTACCCTCGTCCCTTAAGTTGCCCCGGTGATTGATTACCCTCATCCCTGAAAGTGCCCCGGTGATTGATTACCCTCATCCCTGAAGGTGCCCCGGTGATTGATTACCCTCATCCCTGAAAGTGCCCCGGTGATTGATTACCCTCATCCCTGAAGGTGCCCCGGTGATTGATTACCCTCATCCATGAAAGTGCCCCGGTGATTGATTACCCTCATCCCTGAAGGTGCCCTGGTGATTGATTACCCTCGTCCCTGAAGGTGCCCCGGTGATTGATTACCCTCATCCCTGAAAGTGCCCCGGTGATTGATTACCCTCATCCCTGAAGGTGCCCTGGTGATTGATTACCCTCATCCCTGAAGGTGCCCCGGTGATTGATTACCCTCGTCCCTGAAAGTGCCCCGGTGATTGATTACCCTCGTCCCTGAAGGAACCCCGGTTATTGGTTACCCTCGTCCCTGAAGGAGCCCCGGTGATTGGATACCCTCGTCCCTGAAGGAGCCCCGGTGATTGGTTACCCTCGTCCCTGAAGGAGCCCCGGTGTTGATAAGAAACAAAGAGACAACAACCCCCCTCCCTGACATAAATGGGGCAAAAGGTAACTAATTAGGGCTGTGCTGAAATTGACGTTGTTGGGCCGAATAACATAGTTATTGCAGCCCTGCTATAAACCACAACACAGCGTGTCCTTTTAGGAACATAAAATAAGAAGAAGAAGAAGAAGATGATGAAGAAGAAGAAGAAGAAGAAGAAGAAGAAGAAGAAGAAGAAGAAGAAGAAGAAGAAGAAGAAGAAGAAGAAAAAGAAGAAGAAGAAAAAGAAGAAGAAGAAGAAGAAGAAGAAGAAGAAGAAGAAGAAGAAGAAGAAGAAGAAGAAGAAGAAGAAGAAGAAGAAGAAGAAGAAGAAGAAGATGAAGAAGAAGAAGAAGAAGAAAAAGCAGAAGAAGAAAAAGAAGAAGAAGAAGAAGAAGAAGAAGAAGAAGAAGAAGAAGAAGAAGAAGAAGAAGAAGAAGAAGAAGAAGAAGAAGAAGAAGAAGAAGAAGAAGAAGAAGAAAAAAAAGAAGAAGAAGACGGAAGAAGAAGAAGAAGAAGAAGAAGAAGAAGAAGAAGAAGAAGAAGAAGAAGAAGAAGAAGAAGAAGAAGAAGAAGAAGAAGAAGAAGAAGAAGAAGAAGAAGAAGAAGAAGAAGAAGAAAAAGAAGAAGAATAAGAAGAAGAAGAAAAAGAAGAGGAAGAAGAAGAAGAAGAAGAAGAAGATGAAGAAGAAGACGAGAAAAGAATGAGGGGAAAAAAAAGAAGATTCGCTAAAATAATGACATGACATCTTTCAGCAAGGGAAGTCGTGAATAAAAAAGAAAAATCTCGCGACACCGAGACTTGACCTTTACACCAACAAGAGAATGGAAAATAACCGATATTGTTTGTTTATTTTTTGGTCAAGACTTTTCTGGCAAAGGTCACGTGATCGGTCACATGGGTAGCCCTGAAAAAATCATGTTTTGCGTAATGATCACTTTCAGTATACAGTCCGTGCATCAATCAATTCCTCTAGCTTACACTAACACATTTCATG